>ML777388.1:254215-270671 GCA_009831015.1 Picea engelmannii | reverse complement strand
TGGTGTACTGTTCATGTGTGTGATTGTTTATTTATTACTGCTCATTTTTGGATAATAATTCTACATTGATATAACATTTGAAGAAAAAGGATTATAATTACGTTATTACTGATTCACCCCCCCTCTCAGTAATCCAACAGCTTGTACTTAGAATTGGATTTCTACAAAATCTTATGGACCTGTTGGCAAATTTGTTGAATCTGCTCAATGAATCTAGTGGCTTTGTCAGCCTCAGACTAAACATGACAATATTTTGTCTGTGTGGTTACGAGAGGTAGTGCAACATCAATGGGACCCAAGGGTTCGAATCCCAGCCCCACCTAAAATGGTCTATGGTCGATGGAGCTATAGAGAACCTTGTTTTAGTTGTGTTGAAAATAAGGAAGACTCTCATCCCATGTACGCAGATGCTTAGAGTTACACATGCGCAGGATGTGAAAAATCATATGATTTATGACCTTTGTTTGGCCATCGATTTGAGGGTGGAAGGCAGTGGATTTAGTGAGCTTTGTGTCCAACAGTGACGAGAGACTCGACCAAAATGTGTTGAGGAACCTGTTGTATTAATTAGTGATGATGGTCTTTGGTATCCCAAAATGGACCCACACACGTTTGAAGAAGAGCTTGGCAGTATCTGCCGCTATGATGCTCTTCTTGTAGGCTGTGAAAATGGCCATCTTCAAAAATCGATCAACCACCAAAAATACGCAATCATTGCCTTGCTTGGTGGATGGAAGGCTAGACATATAATCCATCGATGGACTCCCAAGGCCTCTCGGGAGTAGGAAGAGGGTTGTATAATCCTTGCTTCTTGATGGATGGATTGGAAATGGCAGAGGTAGTGCAAGATCTAATATACCTATTGACGTCCTGTCGAATTTTTGGCCAATAAAAATATTTCTATAGAATGGCCACAGTTTTCTCCATGCCAAAATGTCCTGCCATCCGACTGTAGTGAGCCTCCCAAATAAAATTTTCATTCTCTCTTGCAGAAACATGGAGGTGGCCCATATGGCATAATAGTCCATCTTGAATGTAAAAATCGGTGACATTCACACCTATACCCAAGAGATGATAGGTGGTGGGAAAGTCAGGATCTCACTAATAAAGTTGGGGCCACTCATATTCTTCATGCCCACATGAATGCAGCACGATGGTGAGTGCATCCAAGGGAGGTCGACTGAGGCAATCAATGAAACGATTTGTGCTCCCTGTCTTATACTTGATGTTGAGATGGAACTATTGCATGTATGTGGACCACTTTTGATGGTAGTTGTTATGCAACTTCCCCTGTGTTTGTATGAAATGAAGAGGCATGTGATCAATGTTTATGATTGTCTCCTTTCAAAAAATGTAATGTTTCCATTGATGGAATGATTTCATAATGGAATACATATCCTTGTCATAGGTGGGTTATTTTCGGATGGTATCTAT
Source organism: Picea engelmannii (assembly GCA_009831015.1). Classification (NCBI taxonomy): domain Eukaryota; kingdom Viridiplantae; phylum Streptophyta; class Pinopsida; order Pinales; family Pinaceae; genus Picea; species Picea engelmannii. The sequence continues at coordinate 269,237 of ML777388.1, read as the reverse complement.
GAGTGTCTCACTATGATATTCTACTAGATGACCATGTTGAGTGAGAACAATGCCTACAGCATAGTCGGATGCATCAGTCTCAATCTCGAACGATTGTTGCATATCAAGTAAGGAGACTACTAGAGTTGAGCACTATCAGTGATTCATATCATCAAATGCTCGTTGTTGTGCCTTACCCCATTCGAAATTTCCCCTGCCCTTGTCTAAGCGCTCATGCAATATGGGAGAATCCCAACACGAACCGTTGGTACAAGTTGGAAATTCCCAAGAATATTTGAAGCTCAGTTAGTGTGGTCGGGGCTAGCCAGTCATGGATGACTTGAATCTTAGCTAGATCCACATGTACCCCATTCTCATCAACAATGTATCCCAAGTATTGGACCATGTTCATGCCAAAGGAGAATTTTTCCAAGTTGGCATATAGTTTGTGCTGCTGCAAAGTGCTCAAAACCTGTTGAATATGTTGCATGTGCTCCTCCCAAGTTCTCCTGAAAATGAGGATGTCATCCAGATATACCACCACAAAAGAGTTGGTGAAGGGCCTCAATACATCATCCATCAACCTCATTAAAGTTGTTGATGCATTTGTTAATCCAAAGGGCATGACCAGCCATTCGAAGATACCTTCTTTAGATTTGAAAGTTGTCTTCCATGAATCATTTGGTTCATTGGGAACCTGGTGGTAGCCATACTTTAGGTCAATCTTGGTGAATAACTTTTCCCCCTTGAGTTCATCAATAAGGTCATCAATTTGGGGAATTGGGTACCGATTCCTAACTGTGATTTTGTTTAATTCTTTGTAATCAATGCAGAGCTGCCAGGTCCCGTCTTTATTCTACACATAAGGCCCCTTTTGAAGAATATCTTGGATCTGACACTTGATTTCTTCATTTTCCATCAACAAGTGATGATAGACTAATCCATTAGGCAAAGGTGCACCGGGGATTAGATGAATTGGATGCTTGACTTGGTATTTTTTCGATACCCCGGTGGGTGAGGAGAATATGTCTATGTACTCTTCCATGATCTTGTCCACTTGATTTTTCTACAAAGAGAGGATCTATGTAGAGTTCATGGATGTGGTGATGACCTTATTCTTACTGTGAGAACAGATCACAAAGAAGACAAACTTCTCGGTCTGTGAAATGACCTTACTTCATTGCTTAGCAGAGATTAAAGAAATAGCGGTAGGAAATGCTACCTCTGGTATTCTATACAATTGTCTACCCAAAGTAAAAATAACACTACATGGTCTAGACTCATACACAGCATGTCACTTCCACAAATATGGTTGTCCTAAAAGAACATAACAAACTTCAAGGGGAGAAATATCACACAATACCTCATCTTTGAAGGGCTTGATGTCGTAGCGAAGACGACATTGTTGGTTGACATGGAGATCTCTTCCTTGGAAAAGCTAGCTGATGGTGTAGGGTTGCAGGTGTGGTTTCATCGGCAGGTCTAGCCACTTGACGACCTATGCTAAGATCAAATTATTTTGACTACCACTATTGACAATGAAATGAAGCGGAACCCCCTTTACCCACATCTGTGAGTGAAAGAGGTGTTTCCCTTCCTCTGGTTCTTCTGGTTTGCTTAGATGGAATTTGGTGGTAGAGAAAGTTGTGTTGGGTTCAACATCGATAATCTACTTCCCTCCTTATGGATTTGATTCAGATTCAGAATGTGCCTCTGAATCAGAAGCTTTCAGCTCAGCCACTAGTGACTACTTGGAGTGACCTTCTTCGGTGTTGTGCCAAGGGATTTTATGGTATTCACACCACTTTCCCATGTCCTTCTTCGACTTCTCATTGCCCTTATTGGATTACAGCTTGGACTAGTTGTCCTAAGAGTGGCCATCTTTGCTTTGTCTCTTGTTTTGTGGGTTGGGGCCACCTTTGTCCTATTTTCGATGTGAGGAGTTTGCAGATCCAAACTCTCGCCTCATCTGCTTAAATTTTTGCTCGATCTTGACAGCATAACTATAAGCCACGCCTAATGATGCAATGTATAGAAAATACATATCTATTTGAACATATCTATGCATACAGTCACAATATTTGAGCACCAGATGTCATTCAAAGTCTTTGATACCTAATTTGGTGTGCATGGTATGGAAAATGTTGGTGAAATATGGTATTGTCTGGTCCATTTCCTAAAGTAGGGTGGTCCATCTTGTGCACTGGTCCTCGTAACTTCCAACATGGTAGTATTGTTCTCTAATTGAATCCCTAAAGAAATCCCATGTGGGGGTGACCGAAAATATTGCAGATTCCTCTATGGCCCTTTGCTCAGAGTAAGTATCCCACCAGTCCTTAACATGGGGGATGACCTTGAGGAGTGAAAAAGTAATATTTTCCCTATTGGAAAAATTGTGGACCAAAAAATACCCTTTGAGCAGATTCAGCCATTTATCTATAGAATTCGCATCTATCAGTCCTTAAAATAATGGAATATCAAAATTTACTTGTACCTTGAAGGGGGTTGCATGATTGCTTGATGAAGATGCGTCTCCTGTGGGCAGTTGCCGAAGGATCTGTGAAAAGTTGTACATAATTTAGTTCCTTTGTTGTGCAAGGGCATCCTTGAGAAATAGTTTAAAAGGATCTTCTACTCCATCATATTTCTTCTCGTCCCCTATAAGTTTTTTTCGGGCTCAGCGTAGTTGATCTTGCAAAGGCTCAACTGGTTTGAGTCCCAACTTCTTGTACCTAGATCTTGTCAGGGACATGCACGATGAAAAATAAATGATGAGCATACCACTCTGATACCATTGATCTAGATTTATGAGTGGAATGAAATGAATAATAGATTTAATACAACAACATAGAGATACGAAGAAGAACAGACATCTGGTGAATAATAACTTCTATTGAATAAATAAAATAGGTTGAAACTGTAAAACTGCAGAACTAAAAACATTTTGCTCGAATGGTGGTAGCTATCTCTGAGAAGAGATGTGGCCACTATGCACATCAGTCTAAGTAAAATGATTACAATGAGGCTCCAGAGGCATTTTTAACATTATTCATGAATAACAAAACCCCAGACATCCAAAAACCTAACCCTAGGAGATGAAACTCCAAAAGTTATGTGCACCCTAATGGGTAATTTGGTACCTCAACTTCTCAGTGTTGTAAATTTTTCATACGACCTTCGTTTTAGACGTGTGATAGCTCGTTAGAAAGGTATTTTCAAGAACTATACATTATAACATTTGAATCTAACTTTGATTACATTTTGACTATGGAAAGCCAAAAAAAGTCTATTTAGGGCCCCAAAACGACCTTAGAAGTACAGAAAGATGTATTGACATGAAAACTTCCAAAATAATCCAGTTGGAATATGTGGGAGGCCACTAATATCCACCTATATGTTGTGTAGGGATTTAGGATAGCCCCGTAAGTGAAGAACCCACATTTACAAAGAAATTTCATCATTATAGAGAAACTTGTTGAACAAAAAATTATCAAGAGGAGTCAGTTGGAATAGGTGGGTCGCCACCAATATCCACCTAGATCAAAAAGATCGTGGAAGAATACAAAGACATCTTCTCCCTACCCACTAGGGTTCCACGGCACTATCAGGTCAAGCATTCAATTGATCTGACCCCCAGTGTACCTCTACCCAATGGGTCCGTCTATCACCGCTCTCTAATGGAAAATGACGAAATTAAGTGACAGATCCAAAAGATTATTCAAAAGGGGCACATGTGACCCAGATCCTTGTTGTGTTTGTTTTTCCACATGGGTGAGAAAAAACAAAACACTTACCTGCTTATTTAAGTCATATAAACAAGACAGAGGTTTGTGAGTTGATTAGATAACCAAATACACATGAAACAAAGAAATAAAACTAAAAACAAAGAGAAATAAAATGTTAGAGAATCTTGCAAGAACTAAAACCATGAAAAGCAAAAAATGGCCATCATATAGCTACCAATGGATCAATATATTGATAGGATAACACCGTAGAGAAAGGCAGGGACTTATGAATCCCATATTCCTCCTTGGGAGGGCTCTTGAGTTACCTAATAGAGATCTCTTCTCTTCATACAATGGAAAATGAAAATGGTGAAGAAATACAATGCCAATCCTCTCAAGAGGTGAGTGGAATAGTGCTTGAATGATTCAAAGAGAAAAGGATTCTCCAAGAAGAATTCTTGGAGCATAACAATACCTTGAAGTTATTATTTTTATAGCACACCCATGGAACATATTTATAGTGTCCATTCATGGCAAGATACAATTGGTTCATAGTGTGAACAAGGGGCCTTTTAGGGCACTTCCTAGCCCTTGACCAGCCTCCAAGCTAGATTTCGCTCATATCTTAGTGTCAAATCGTGTTGGGGGTTGGACTAGAAGTGGTTGAGAGGCCGACAAGATTCATAAATGTGTCATTCCTGAGAAGTGTGCGGATTTTCTCATAGACAGTTGTGCATGTTGTGCACAGTGCGCACCTAGGGTTGTGTTAGCTCGTGCATTCTGCACACAGTGCGTGCGCTTCCTTTGGTGAATTTGTGCACTTTTATTTTTGAACCAAGTATATAGTTTTTTTCCTTTTGATGGATCTTAGTGATGTAGGTGGACTAATTGTTGCTAGAATTGATGTCTTTCTTCAACAATTGTATGCAATGATGTGAACAATTTTTCATTGATAACAGATGCCCCCTAATGTGTGAGGTTAGGAGCATATGTATAGCCAAAATAAATCAATGTTTATTTTGTTGAGAATTACATTGTAAGAAAGAGTGAAGAGAGGAACTGCAAGAGCGATCTTCCAGAGGGAGAGGGAAAACTGTGGGAACCAAACCTTTCTCTAGCAAGAAAAAATAAAATCTATATACAAACGAGGCAAGCATGCCCCATGCTCGTTTCATGAAACCAAAATGTGGGTTTGTAACTGAAGATGTATGATGACGTAGATAGTTGCAATGCCCTCGGGGGTGGTTGATAATAGCAGATGACAGTTCTAACTAGTGAACTGGATTTGAAGCGAGTAATGGATGATTGTAAGAAGTGTCGATGACTCGTAGGAATTGATGGCCTATCAACTTTAGAGGTCTTCGACTGGTATGAAACAACTGCAATTTCCACATAGTAAGATCCACCTTAACATGAGAGTTTTTTGAATTCGAATGTTATTGGGGTAAACAAAATCATAAAGCAATGATGACTGTCTCTGTTCCATATGAGACTCCTCATTGAAAAAGTAGTGAGAGTCAAGATATTTCTTCCCTTCTGTAAACTATGTTGATGTCGACAGGAACGGAGACGTGACGCCAAGAAGAAAAGGGATTCTTGAAATCCACTAAGTAATAGATGATATCGGGTACTGATGAGTAACATGAATGAAGTCAATATGTTGTGGGACTCAAGACTTCCCTTGGTTGGGGTGTTGAGGGAGGATTGGAAGCAATCGTAAAACTGGATCTAGAGTCAAGGGGACGACTAGATATGGGGTTAAACTGTGTCAGAGGCTAAAAAAGTGGGAAAACTCAGAGATTGTGGGTACATGGATTTTGGATACTCGAGGTTTTTTAATGATGTCGATATGAAAAAAGGGTGGATGCCCCAACCAAGGGCGACATGGGATGATTTTCCAGGTAAAAGAAGGCCATCGAGGATGACGACTAAAAATGTATGTATATGTTGGAAACAAGGGCTTTATACAATTACCAAATAAATAAAGAATAATTTGGGTTGAGTATATAGATACAGAAATGGGTGCCCCAGTGAAATAGAACTAGTGTAGGGTGGGGGGCCCATGGGTGGGTTTCTATAGTAGGTAAGTGGATGGAGGACAATCTACAGATGGGAAAATTGATCATGGATGAGATGGAGGGCTAATGAAACTATGGGGGTGCAATCAATAGAACCAAGTGTAAGATGATATGACCTGGGATTCCATTGGGAAGGGTAGGAATATGATGAGAAGAAGTATGGGGTTTATTCTCGAAAGTGAAAAATACTATCAGGACTCCCAATCCTAGGGGGTGAAAAACAGAATGAGTGTCAAGTTTCCAAGGGGAACTATGAATGGGACAACTCATGTGGCTGAGAGTGCTACCGGTTGATAGTACCAAAATAGATACTATAGAGATGAATGTAGGGTCCCTAAAGGTAAATGTCAGAGGGTGTGACTGGGATATGCAATGATTAACAGAGGGAGTAACTACATGTCAGTGTTGTACATATACCTGAAGGGGTTGTAAGATTGTTGAACAAGTACCTACACACATAAACACCAAATACCCGACGTGAACAATATATGATGATAAAGAACATATAACAGTTATTTGATAAAACTGAAAGTGAGCATGCGTACCTAAATGTGGCATGAGAAAAATGTTGCTCTGAGGAAAAGTGTGGATGATAACTCGAGGAATGTGAATGTGTGGATGGTTGGATCAGGATCTCATGGTTGAGAACGAATTGAAAAACGAAGGTTCTGGGCTCCTGTAACAAAAGGTGGAAGTTGGGAAAAAGGGCCTATATATGGAGGGTGGGCCCACAATTCCACCTCATTTGTACTTGACACTATTTTTGATCTAATGAGAGAGATGTGAGGAGATTTCAAGATTACGGGAGCGTGAGGCGACCAATCCGGGAGTGGCAAGAGACATGTTAGTGGCCCTATCATCCTACATGTTACGAAGTTGATATATTGTAGGTAGGGGTTGTACGGAGGTTCGTACAGGGGGTTTTTAAGGGTAGGGACCCACAAGTGCATGGGAAAATATGGAATACCTATGCATGTGTGCATGGGTAAACTTCAATTTCCCGCACATTATGTGCGGGTTTTTTCCTAAGTATAGACGGCCCAAGTGAGATTATGGGTATAGCGGCTGGCACCGTCAGTGTAACCGTCAATGTCAAATCGTGTTGGGGGTTGAACTAGAAGTGGTTGAGAGGCCGACAAGATTCATAAATGTGTTGTTCATGAGAAGTGTGCGGCTTTGCTCGTAGACATTCATGCATGTTACGCACAGTGTGTGCCTAGGGTTGTGTTAGCCCGCACATTCTGCGCATAGTGCGCACGCTTCCTTTGGTGAATTTGTGCACTTTTATTTTTGAACCAAGTATATAGTCTGTTGCATTTTGATGGATTTTGGTGTTGTAGGTGGACTAATTGTTATTGAAATTGATGTCTTTCTTCAACCATTGTGTGCAATGTTGCGGACAATTTTTCAGTGATAACACTCCTCACCCTATGGGAGTCCAATTGTACTCGTATAGAAGAAATATGGGACTTGGCGACTCTTCATTGATTACAAGGACCTAAAAAAAATCACAATCAGGAACCAATACCCAATTCCTTGAATTGACGATCTTCTTGACTAGCTCAAGGGAGCCAAGTTTTTCAACAATATTGGCCTAAATTTTGGCTACCACCGAGTCCCAATAGAATAGACTGATGTATGGAAGACTGCTTTCAAGTCCAAAGAAGGTCTTTTTGAATGGATAGTCATGCCCTTTGGTTTGAAAAATTCTCCAGCAAATTTCATGAGATTGATGGATGATATATTGCAGCCCTTCACCAATTCCTTTGTGGTGGTATATCTGGATGACATCCTCATCTTCAGCAAAAATTGGGAAAAACACTTGCGGCATATTCAACGGGTCCTTCACACTCTACGACAACACAAACTATATGCTAACTTAGAAAAATATTCCTTCGGCATGAACAAGGTCCAATTCCTATGCTACATTGTTGATGAGCATGGTGTGCATGTGGATCTAGCCAAGGTCCAAGTCATTCATGATTGTCCATCCCCGACCACGCTAACCAAGCTTTGAATTTTCTTAGGACTCGCCAACTTCTATTGAAGGATTGTGTTAGGATTCTCCCATATTTCATGGGCCCACATCCAAGTGACCAAGGGTGGTGGCAAGGAAACGTTTGTGTGGGGGAAATCACAACAACAAGAATTCGATGATTTGAAACATCTCTTGTGCTCAGCTCCAATACTCTCCTTACTTGATTTGTAGCAACCTTTTTAGATTCAGACAGTCCTCACTCAGCACAGTCATCTAGTGGCATATTATAGTGAGACACTATGTGATATCATCTGTAAGTACCCCACCTATGAAAAAGAAATGTATTCCATCATACAAACCTCTCGACAATGGAAGCACTACATTCTCAAGAAGGAGACAATCATTCATACTGATCACAAGCCTCTGCAGTTCATGCAGACACAGGTCAAATTACAGAACGACCACCATCAAAAATGGTCCACATGCTTGCAACAGTTCCATCTCAACATAAAATATAAGATAGGGAGCACCAATTGTGTTGTTGTCTACCTTAGTCGACCTCCAGTTGTATCCTTAACCATGGTGTTCCACTCTCATGGCCATGAGGCATCCAAGTCGCCCCAAATCTACAAGAGTGATCCTGACTTCGCTACCAATTACCAAATTCTAGAGATAGGTGAAATTGTCACTCACTTTAATATTCATGACTGATTTTTATGCCACCTGGGCCACCTCTATGTTCCTTCAAGCGAGCGTGTGAAGCTAATTTGGGAATCTCACTATAGTCAGATGGCAGGACATTTTGGCATGGAAAATATCATGGAAGTACTACAGAAGAAGTTCTACTAGATGAAACTTCAACAGGACGTGATCCAGATGGATATTGGTGGCCACCCACCTATTCCAACTGGCTCCTCGTGTTCTTTTTTTATTCAACATGTATTTTTGTACTGCTTTATAATTGTGAGTTCTACACTTTTGGGGCTATCTGAAACCTCACACATTCTCTAGGCAGATACGGGTGGCCTCTCACCTAATCCAGCTGGATTATTTTGTATGTTTTCATGTCATCACATCTTGTTGTACTTCCAGGGTTGTTTGGGGGCCCTAAACATTGTTTTCTTAACTTGCCATAGTCAGGCTATAGACAGAGTCAGAGTCTGATGGAAGAATGTTTAGTTCTTTGAAATACCCTTCCAACAGGCTATCACGCACCTAAAACAGAGGTCGTATGCAAATGTTACAACCCTAGGAAGTTGAGGTACCAAATTACATAAACTTACCCATAGGGCCCACATTAATTTTGGCGTTTCACCTTCTAGGGTTAGGTTTTTGGATGTCTAGGGTTTTGGAATTCATGAGCAATATGAAAAGGGCCTCTAGAGCCTCATTGTAATCCATTATGCTTAGACGGATGCACGTAGCAGCCACATCTCTTCTCAGAGATAGCTACCACCATTCGCGAAAGTTTCAGTTTTGCAGTTTTACTGTTCCAACCTATTTCATTATTTAATAGAATATATTGTTCAATGAATATTTGTGTTATTCTTCCTATCTCTATGTTTATTGTATTCGTTATGTTAATCAGTTTGTTCCACTGCTAAATCTGGATCAATGGTATCATGGCGGTCTGCTCTACATTTATTTTTCTTCGTGCATGTCCCCGACAAGGTCCAGGTACAAGAAGTTGGGACTCGAACCAATCGAAGCATTACCATATTAGTCGCATCGAGCCCAATGAAAACCCATGGGAGACAAAAAGAAAGATGATGGAGCAAGAGATCCTATTAAATTTTTTCTCGAGGAATCCCTCATGTGAAAAAGGAACGAAATGATGGAAAAATTCGCACAAATCCTTCAACGGTTTCCCACGGGAGAAGCATCCTCATTAAGAAACCATCCAACCCCCTTCAAGGTACAAGTAAATTTTGATATTTCATTATTTGAAGGACTGATAGATACAGATGTTGTAAATAAATGGTTGAATCTGCTCGAAGGATATTTTTCGGTCCACAATTTTTCCAATCGGGAAAATATCACTTTTGCACTCCTCAAGGTCGTTCCCCATGTTAGAGTGATGGGATACTTACTCTGAGCAAAGGTTTGTGGAAGAATATGAATTTTTTGTGGTGGCCCCTACATGGGATTCCTTCCAGGATGCCATTAAAGAACAGTACTACCCTGTTGGAAGCTATGAGGACTAGTACACCAGATGGACCACCCTACGTCAAGAAAGGGACCACACAGTACCAGACATCACCAATATTTTCCATACCCTCCGTACCAAATTGGGTATCAAATATTTTGAGCATCATCTAGTGCTCAAATACTTGGGTTGTTTGCATAGATACATTCAAACAGAAATGGATTTCCTAGACATCACCTCATTGGTCACATCTTATAGATACGTTGTCAAGATCGAGCATAAATTTAAGAAGAAACAGTGAGAGTTTGGATATGCAAACACCTCAGAGCCAAAGCAGGGAAAAGGCAACCCCAACCGGCACATTAGGGGACCAAGTCAATATGGCCACCCTCAGGACAATGTGTCCAAGCTGCAACACAAGAATGGAAATGAGAAGACGAAGAAGGACACGGGAAAATGGTGTGAGTACCATAAAATTCCTTGGCACAACACCGACGAATGTTGCTCCAAGCAGTCCCTCGTGGTCGAGATGAAGGCTTTCGAGTCAGAGGTCAATTCTGATTCTGAGTCAAATCTTGAAGGAGGGAAGTGGATTATTGATGTTGAACCCAATTCCATGGTCTCTACCGCCAAAGTCCAGCCAAGCAAACCAGAAGAACCAGAGGAAGGGGAATTCCTCTTTCACTCACAGATGTGGTTCAAGGGGGCTCTGATTCACTTCATTGTCAACAAAGGTAGTTAGGAGAACTTGATTTCATTAGAGGTCTTCAAGCAGATGAACCTGCCAAGGACACTGCACCTGCATCCCTACACCATCGATTGGCTTCATCAAGGAACAGATCTTATTGTCAGCCAACAGTGTTGTTTTCCCTACAGCATCAAGCCTTTCAAATATGAGGTACTGTGTGATATTTCTCCCCTTGAATTTTTTGATGTTATTTTAGGAAAACCATATTTGTGGAAGCGTCATGTTGTGTATGAGTCTAGACCTCGCAGTGTTATTATTACTTTGGGTAGACAATTGTACAGGATCCCAGAGGTGGCATCTCCTACTGTTATTTATTTAATCTCTGCTAAGCAATGAAGTAAGGTCATTTCACATACTGGGAAATTCGTCTTCTTTGTGATTTGTGCTCACAGTAAGCATAAGGTCGCTGCCACATCCATGGCCTCTACACAATGCCTCTCTTTGCAGCAGAAGCAAGTGGACGGGATCGTGGAAGAATACAGAGGCATCTTCATCTTACCTACAGGGGTACCAACACACTGCCAAGTCAAGCATCCAATTGATCTGACCCCCAACGCACCTCTACCTAACGGACCAGTCTATCGACGCTCGCTAATGGAGAATGATGAAATTAGATGTCAGATCCAATAGACTCTTCAAAAGGGGCACATCAGACCCATCTCCTCCCCTTGCGAAAGCCCAATTGTACTGGTGCAGAAGAAGGACAGGACTTGGCGACTCTGCATTGATTCCAGATCCTTAAAAAAAATCACAGTCAAGAACCAGTACCCCATTCCTAGGATTGATGACCCTCTTGACCAACTCAAGGGGGAAAATTTATTCAGCAAGATTGACCTGAAGTCTGGATACCACCAGGTTCCCATCGAACCAACTAATGTCTAGAAGACAACCTTCAAGTCTAAAGAAGGTCTCTATGAATGGCTATTCATGCCCTTTGGCTTAAAATACACACCAGCCAGTTTCATGAGGTTGATGGATGATGTATTAAGACCCTTCACCAACTCCTTTATGGTAGTATATTTGGATGACATCCTCATCTTCACCAGAACGTGGGAGGATCACATGTGGCATATTCAGTAGGATTTGAGCACTCTGTGGTAGCACAAGCTTTATACCAACTTGGAAAAATGATCTTTTGGCATGAACAAGGTCCAATAACTGGGCTACATTATTGATGAGCATGGGGTACATGTTGATCCATCTAATATCCAAGTCATTTGTGACTGGCTAGCCCCGACCACACTGACTGATCTTCGAAGCTTCTTAGGACTCGCCAATTTTTACCCATGGTTCATGTTGGGATTCTCCCATATTGCCTGGGACCTCAACTAAGTGACCAAGGGCAGTGGTAGGTCCAAGTTCGTGTGGGGGAAGGAGTAGCAATGAGAATTTGAAGATCTGAAACATTGTTTGTGATCAGCTTCAGTACTCTCCTTTCCTGATCTAGAATAACCATTCGATATTAAGACTAGTGCATCTGACTATGTTCTGGGCACATTTCTCACTCAACATGGACATCTGGTGGCATACCATAGTGAGACACTCTCTGATACTTTCTGAAAATACCCCACCTATGACAAGGAAATGTATTCCATTGTACAAGCATGTCGTCAATGGAAACATGACATTTTGGGGAAAGAGATGATCATACACACTGATCAATAGCCTTTGTAGTTCATACAGACATAAGGGAAATTGCAAAATGACCGCCATCAGAAGTGGTCCACCTACCTGCAACAGTTCCATATCAACATCAAGTATAAGACAGGTATCTCCAATCATGTCACTAACTGCCTCAGTTGGCCTCCTGTGGTTTGTGCTCCATTCCTGTGGACATGAAACATCGGAGTGGCCCCAACTTTACCAAAAAGATCTGGACTTCGCCACCACATATCATCTCTTGGGTACAGGTGACACTATCACTAATTTTCACATTCAGGATAGAATCTTATGCCACCTGATCCATATATGTGTTCCTACAAGTGAGTGCGTAAATCTGATTTGGGAATCCCACTACATTCGGGTGGCAAGACATTTTGGCATAGAGAAAACTATGGTCGTTCTTCAGAAACATTTTTATTGGCCAAAGCTTCAACAGGACGTCAGAAAATATATCAAATATTTCACTGTCTACGCCATTTCCAAGCCGGCCATCAAGAAGAAAGGCTTATACACCCCTCTTCTTATTCTCGAGAATTCGTGGGAATCCATATCCATGGATTACATGTCTGGTTTTTCATCCACCAAGAACGGAAATAACTATGTGTTTGTGGTCGTTGATCGGTTTTCAAAGATGGTCATCCTCGCATCCTGTAAGAAGAATGTCACAGCGGCATATACTGCCAAGATCTTCTTCAAACTAGTTTGGGTTCACTTTGGGATACCACAGACCATCATCTCCGACTGAGACAACAGGTTCCTTATCACCTTATGGTTGAGTCTCTCGTCTCTATTGGACACTAAGATCACAAAATCAACTTCTTTCCACCCCCAAATTGATGGCCAAACTGAGTTCGTCAATCAGATTATGGTGCACATCATGTGCATGTACAATTCTAAGCATCCTCGTACATGGGAAGAGAGTCTCCCATATGTCCAACATAGTTACAACAGGGCTCTCCATAGTTCCACCGACCATAGACCATTTCAGGTGGGTCTGGGATTCCAACCCTTGGGACCCATTGATGTTTCACTTATTCTTGCCACCGCACAGACAGACTCTTCCCCTAATCAGTCTGTGATCAACAAAGCCACCAGATTCATTGAGTAGATTCAGCACATCCACCAACATGTCCAAGAGATTTTGCAGAAATCCAATGCTAAGTACAAGCAATGCCATGATAAACATAGGTTACCACACCAATTTCAGGTTGTCGACAAAATCCAGTTACATTTGTAGAGGGGGCATCTCATCAAGCCCCATCGGAATCTTCGCCCACTTCGTTATGGGACTTACACTATCACTAAGGTTGTGGGTAGTAATGTTTTTGAGCTCAACACTCCACCCTTCCTTGGTTTGCATCCAATATTTAATGTGGACCTCCTTCGGCCATATTTTCCACCCTTATTGGATGCCTCTAAGATCTTTGAATAGCTGAAACCAACAGAGCTCAACCCTGACTACATGGAACAAGCATCCACTGATCAGATAGTGGACACACAGGTCAAGGGCACTCGCCAGTAGTAGATCTAGCTTTATCAAGTTGTCAAGGTAGGGAAACTCGTACACCAAGGAAAGTGGCTCACCTGGGGCCAAATTGAGCAGAAGTTTCCTCACTTTATTGGGGAACTCAATGCAATGGAGACCATTGCTTCCTAAGGGGGGAGGATTGATCCATGTGGATATTGGTGGCCACCCACCTATTCCAACTGGCTCCTCGTGTCCATTTTTTATTAATCACGTCTTTATGTACTGCTTTATAATTGTGAGTTCTACACTTTTGGGGATATCTGAAGCCTCACATATTCTCTAGGTTGATACGGGTGGCCTATCACCTAATCCAACTGGCTTATTTTGTATGTTTTCATGTCAACACATCTTGTTGTACTTCCAAGGTTGTTTTGGGTCCCTAAACATTTTTTTCTTGACTCGCCATAGTTAGACTATATATGGAGTCAAAGTCTAATGGTGGAATGTGTATTTCTTTGAAATACCTTTCCAACGGGCTATTACGTGCCTAAAACGGAGTTCGTATGCAAAAGTTACAACCCTAAGAAGTTGAGGTACCAAATTACACCAACTTACCCATAGGGCCCACATGACTTTTGGAGTTTCACCTTCTAGGGTTAGGTTTTTAGATGTCTAGGGTTTTGGCATTCATGAGTAATATGAAAAGGGCCTTTGGAGCCTCATTGTAATCCATTCTTCTCAGACGGATGCACGTGGTAGCCACATCTCTTCTTAGAGATAGCTACCACCATTCGAGCAAGTTTAAGTTCTGCAATTTTATAGTTTCAACCTATTTCATTATTTAATAAAAGATATTGTTCACTGAATATTTGTGTTATTATTCATATCTCTATGTTTATTGTATTCATCTTGTTAATCAGTTCGTTCCAGTCCTAAATTTAGATCAGGACATCAACAAGTATATCAGGTCTTTCATTGTCTATGTCATTTCCAAACCAACCACTAGAAGCAAGGCTTTTACACCCCTCTTCCTACTCTAGAAAGGCCATGGGAGTCCATATAGATGGACTACATGTCAGGCATTCCTTCAACCAAGAAGTGAAATGACTGTGTTTTGTGGTGGTTGATCAGTTTTCTAATATGGTCATCCTCAAAGCCTGCAAGAAGAATATAGCATCGAATGCCACTTCCAAGATGTTTTTCGAATGAGTGTGGGTACACTTTGGGTACACTAGCCT
>ML777388.1:213545-239583 GCA_009831015.1 Picea engelmannii | reverse complement strand
CATTTAATTGAACGATATCGATTTATCGCTATGACTATAATGAGTCAACGATGGTTATGATCATTATTTTTGTCATGTATGTTCACCATGCGATACTCAGCAACCGCATTCTACAGCAAATTTTAATGGATATGTTCCGTTTTGATTGCAACAGCCTGTTCATTTTGACAAATGAATAAAACGATATGAATTTCACACAGCTGTAACCAATCGATTGTGATAAGGATCGATTATTATCATATCTATTTTTTATTACATCATACGATTGGCTTGTAATTGCATTTGGATACGAAACAGTATGATTATTATTTGCCCTGATTTTATGATAACTAAAAACAGAGCATTCTTTACTTTGTTCTGATTGCATTTCTTTTGATATGATTTGATTCATTAGTAATTTCGTTTTTGAGGATTATTAAAAGATGATTCGATTTGATTTGATTGAGATCTGATCCTGTTTGCTATTTTTGACTAGCTACAGAATCAGATGATTCTGTAGCTAAGTCTGTAAAGTCAATTTTTTATTGTTTTCCTAATAAAATATCCTTCTAATTTGATCTTTGTGTTCTGTTGCGGGCAAATTCGAATTGGCAATAGATATGATGAGCAGTTAGGGGATGTCTTACAAATTCTACTTGCATTTTATTTCCTTAGTTTAGATTATTTTGGGATATCTCTCAAATTGTGTAAAACTGTTTGATATTATCCACAAGGAAGTTTTACCTTGTGAAGAAACCTATATATACTTATGATTTTTGTAATAATGATCATCCTAATTCGTGGGAGAACAAGGATATGTAATTGTGATACAAACTGGAGCAGAATTGATGTTTTGTCATAGCTTTTGCTTTTCAATATATCAACACTTTGTTTCATGTTTTGTATATCACTTTGCTTATGGTTTACGATTACTTTAGCTATCATAAATCAAATGCAAATGATATAATTTTATTATTGTTATCCGTATCTTGTCTCTTCCAAATAGATAAAAGACATAACAGTTGTTGATTCATTTTGTGAATGATAGCTTTGTCTTCTTCATTGATTGAATTGTTATATAAGTTTTCTGCATAATAGGTTTCCCTTATTGCAGAAATTTATAATCAGAAGATTGTTATGATTTTCTTTTATGTCTAGTTTGTCCTGTAAAACACTTCAAGAAGCAGCATAGCTGATCGTTTATGAGAATCTTAAGGACTAAACGGTGTGAATTTATTCCTCCAACCAGCTTAAGAAGTCATCATACACAGGGCAGACTTGGAGCGTTTCCAGGTCAATTAGTTTGTTGTTTACTGTTTCGATTAAGTAGTTTAAATAAGATATAAGTTTAATTAGATTTATATTAGATTGTTTAATTTCAGTAAACATATTAGATTGTTTAATTTCAGTAGTTCTTATTTCCTTTTCATAAATATAAAAATCAAAAAAGAGATTCTTGGCTGTCTTAGGGCAGGATATACATGAGTTTTGCAGGTTTTAAGTAAATCTGTAGATTGTTTATAATGTATATTTGTGAATAAGTAATATTGTAGCTGATAATTAGATAGTTGATTTGAGTTATTACAAGAGTAATTTATAGTTTGTAGATAGAATAGTTAGAGTAGTTTGCTTTTAAAATATTAGTTCTTTTTCTTTGTTTTATTAGTTTCTAGTTTCCTTTAGTTAGATTACTTAGCTTAGATCAATTCTCTCTTTGGTTTTCATAGAATACCTTAGAGCAGCCAATGGAGCCGTTAAACTCGTCAGGGTGGTCCATTCCAAACGGCTTGGGTTATTTAGACAACCCCGGACCGGTTCCACTCTCCCAGTTGATGGACGGTCAATTTCACCCGTCAACAGGTATCTATCAAATGTTACAATTGTTAATTAATTGGGTTGGTTGTCATTGATGTCAACCCTTGAAGAAAGTCCGGTAGCGAATTTCGGTAGCACAAAGGTTTAGGTAACGGACCCAAGATTTTTTGATGTATAATGGTATGAGTTTTGATATATTTTCGGGTAAGACTATTCTAGATAGATAGTACATGTCATGCCATTTCCAATGGTATGTGGAAGTCACATAACTCCTCATGGTTTGAGAGTTATGGCCTTACAAAGTTGAAGGACACTCATATGATTGGCTTGAAACCCCAAAAGGTCAAAGAAGTCAAAGTGCTTGGAAAGAATGATTATTTAAATAATAAAGTGAAGTGACAAATTCAAAAGGTATTATTTAAATAATAAAGTGAAGTGACAAAATCAAAGAGGATTATTTAAATAATAAAGTGAAGTGACAAAGTCAAGGAGGATTATTTAAATAATAAAGTAAATACAGAACTTTCTAATTATAGAAAGTGGTTATAAGAAAGTTAACCCTAAAATGAGGAAATGGGTTAAGTGGTAAAGTGGCTATGGATACATGGACAAGTGGAAAATTGGGCAAATTTGGACATGGGTGACTATGTGGACAAAGTGGCATAGAAGATGCTTCTAAGGAAGCTACTTGGAGAGTATAAATAAGAGGCAAGTCTTTTTCATTTTAATTGCACTTGAGCATATTGAATATCTACAGGTGATTGAGGTAACCAAAGGATATCTAAGCCAAATTTCAGAGGGAAGGTGAAGTAAATAAGGCTGAAATTCAAGGGAGGATAAATTATTTTGATGATGCTTTCTAAGGTATGTTATTTACAGGTCATCTCACCATTTTCGCAATAACTTTTTTTCTAGAATGATTCAGACCGTGAAATTGGGAGGCCATTGAGGAAACATATCCAAGTAGTTGTGGTATTAATTTTAGCTTGTGGTTCATTGTATTTTTGGAGTTACACTCCGTGGAAAATAGGGTTTGTGGCTAGTCCTGAAACTAGTCTAAAACAGGTGTTTTGGGTAAAAATGTCATAACTTCTTCATAACAGATCCAAATTCAGTAAGACCAAATGTGTTGGTTAGAGTACAGACTTTAGTATTCTGTGTAAAAAATTTAGATCCATACAACAAATATTCTGTGCGGGGAATGCTCTACAAGTTCACTCTCTAGAATAAGCCAGAATTCAACAAGGTATGTCATTTTTGCTATAACTCCTTTTCTGAGAGGTTCCGAGTACTGACACCTGGAGGAATTGCATAAACACACTGAAGAACAGTGTTTACTATTTTTTTATCTTTATTCGTTACAGGTACATAGTTATGATTATTTCAAGTTAGGGTTGTTGACTAATCCAAAACTAGTCATGTGAGACTAAAGTAAAGTTTGATAGTCTCTTGTTGTTAAAGTTAAGGAGGGTTTGTAGGTTGAGGTACAGGTTGGTGCATGGTTGATGCACTTGTTTATGGTACAAGTTGATTACATGTTGTTTAATATAGTTTGGTACATGGTTGATGCACTTGTTTATGGTACAGGTTGAGGTACAAGTTCATGCATGGTTGATGCATGGTTCAGGTTATTGGTACAGGTTGTTTGGTGCAGGTTGATTGGTACAAGTTTACAGCAGTATATCTCACAGTGATAGTGTCACAGTGGTTTCATCATTTTACTTATACGTCAGGGCAGTTGGACAGGGAAAGGACAGGTGGTTGTAGCCACCTTCCAGTTGTAGTCGAAGAACATAGAGGTTGTAGCCTCCTTCTGGTTGTAGCCATAGAATTGGGGAGTTGGAGTTTCCCTCAAGTTGTATCCTAAAAAACTAGGGGGTTGGAGCCTCCTTCCCGATGCATATGGAAAACAAAGGAAGTTGGTGCTTCCAATGAATGTAATTCTTCAAGACATATAAGAAAAAGCATTATGTGGTTTTCTCCCGCTTTGGGTTTCCACATAAAAACACTGGTGTACTGTGTATGTGTATGATTGTTCATTTTTTCATTGTTTATTTACTCTGCAAATATTGGATGATAATGCTACATTGATATAACACTTGCATTATATGGTTAAAAAGGATTAGATTTCTCTATTACTGATTCACCCCCCCTCTCAGTAATCCAACAATTGGTATAAGCATAGGTTCCTTCAAAAATCAGTTTAACCACTGAAAGGTAGATCATGGAGAGCAACAACATGTATAAAAATGGAATACCATAGTTTTATGGACAGAAGTATACATTTTAGAGCATAAGGATGAAGACATATATACAGGCAAAGGGATTAGAAATTTGGAAATCAATTGTAGATGGGTACATAGCACCAGCAGTTCCGCTGACAAATGACAAAGCACTGAAACTCAGTCAGAATAATTCAAAATCCACAAATGCACTTCTGAATGGTCTTGGAGAATCTGTATTCACCAAAGTTGCACATTGTAAATCCGCTAAAGAGATTTGGGACAAACTTTGAAATATTTATGAAGGAGATTCAAAAGTCAAAGAAGCAAAGCTTCAAACTTACAGAGGTCAGTTCAAACAACTAAAGATGAAGGAAGATGAGAATATTGCAGCTTAATTTTTACGAGTCAATGAAACAGTAAATGAAATCTTGGGATTGGTGCAAAAAATCAAAGAATCTGTAATTGTTCAAAAGGTACTAAGATCTCTTCCTATGAGATTTGACCCTAAGATATCAGCACTAGAAGAAAGAGCAGATATAAACTCAATAAGCATGGACGAACTACATGGAATCTTCACAGCATATGAAATGACAACTGAACAGGAAAATCCATATATAAAAGAAGCATCCTACAAAGAATCCAAAATGTCAAAGCAAAAGGGAAAGAAAAAAGAAAAATAACATAGCAGTAGAAGTGACGTCTCCAAAGATGATGAAGAAGCGGCCAACTTTGTCAGAAGATTGAACAAGGGAACCAACAGTAGGTATAGAGGTAAGATTCCTTTTGATTTGTTTTAATTGTGATGGTATTGGTCATTTTTCTAAAAAAATCCTCATAATAAAAAGAGAAATGATGAAGGTTACTCAAATAACAAACAAACATATAAAGGCAAAAGAACCACAAGAAAAGTTTTCAAGAAAATCTTATGCACCAAATAAGACATATCATCATCAGATGAAGATGAAGTCAGTGGCAGTGAGACAGAAAGAGTTATATTTATGGCAGTAGAAGACTCTAATAAAGAAGACTCCGAAGAAGAATATGAATAGGTCGAAAAAGAATATGAAGAGGAAAAACAAGAGACTACAAACGGAACTAGACAAGAAAGAAGACACTCGGGAACTAGAACAAATGATCACAAATTTGAAGGTTCAAATTGAAGAAGATAAAAGAATTGAAGAAGCACTCAAAGAACAGCTAGAAGGAAGAGACAGGATCATTGGAAATTTGGAAGGAGAAATTGTCACATTAAGAAAGGATCTTCAAAAGAAAAATATGCAGAACAACTCAAAAGTTTTGAATGACATTATCAGCAGTCAAAACGCTCATCATGACAAGTATGTACTTGGATACAATCAGACAGAAAATGGATCAATCTCCAAAACAAGAAACATATCCAAAAAGATATGCAGAAACAATAAAAGGGGATAGGAAGGTCTACAAAGAAAATTATAGGGACACTCCTCCACTGAGAAGATTTAGATTTCAGAATCAATGACCGACAGAAACAGATAGGCCTCAGGAAGAAGAAGGATTCATAAGAGTACCTTCTTTCAAAATATATTCAACTCCCATGTATCAAACTATATTTTTTGGTTTATGTTATGCATGTAATAATTTTGGACATAAAGTTGTGAATTGCAGAGCTAACAATGGGAACATAAACAACTTTGAAAGTCATACACAAAAGGGTTATCCAAGAAGGCCTAGTGAAACACAGAGAAAAATTTACAACAGGTTTGAATCTATGAGCACTGAAGTGGAATGCTACAAATGTAACAACTTTGGACACATGACCGAAGATTGCAGAATGACAGTCCCTCCTAGAGAACCACAACAGAACAACAACAGTCACAGACATGAACCTCAGAAAAGGACATGGATAAGAAAGTTGAATCAGTATAGCAATGAAGAATGCACACTCGCTCTACAAGATAAGCAGAAGAAACGTGGTTGGTATGTTGACAGTGGTTGTTCAAAACATATGACAAGTGATAGAGACAAGTTTCTTACATTAAGAAAGGAAATATATGGATCAGTCTCCTTCAGAAATGATGATTCAGCTAAAATCATTGGAAAAGGCACAGTCAGAATTGGGAACAAGAATATCAAGGCAGAAAATGTTCTACTAGTAGAAGATATGAAACATAATCTTCGAAGTGTGATTCAAATGTGTGACCAAGGTCATAAAGTTACTTTCAATTCACAAAAGTGCGAGATAAGAAAGAAGGTTCAGGAAAATTGATTGCAACAGCTGCGAGAACTTCAAGCAACATATATGTATTAAGTAAAATTGGAAATGAAAAGTGTTTCCTAGGAAAGGAAGATGAAAGTTGGCTATGAAACATAAGAATGGGTCACATAAATTTTGATAACCTTGTCAAAGTCAACAAAAGGGAAGCAGTTAGAGAAATGACCCAGATCACAAAACCAACCAACACTTTATGCAAGCATTGTCAACAAGGAAAGCAAACAAAGACCAGGTTTAAATCAAAAGAATATTCAACAACAAGACCACTAAAAATTGTGCATAATGATCTAGTTGGACCAACTACAACAAAGGGTTTAAAAGGTGAGAAACAATTTATGTAATTAGTTGATGATTATATAAGAATGACTGCAGTTTTCTTTCTCAGGAATAAGTCAGAAACTTTTGAAAACTTCAAGGTCTATAAGAAAATGGTTGAAAATGAAATGGATTCAAAAATCAAATGCTTGAGATATGATAATGGAGGAGAGTTCACTTCAAAGTAATTTATGGACTACTGCAACATGCATGGAATAAAAAGGAAATTCTCTGTTGTTAGAGCACCTCAACAGAATGGAGTTGTTGAAAGCAATAACAGGACAGTAAAGGAAATGGCTCGAACAATGCTAATGGATTCAAAATTGACATATATCTTTTGGACACAAGCAGTGCATACAACAGTTTATATTCAAAACAGAGTAATGCTCAAAAACAACACTGACAAAACTCCCTACAAGTTATGGAAAGGAAGACCAGCAAATGTGAAGCACTTCAGAGTTTTTGGAAGCAAATGCTACATCAAAAGAGAAGATGGCAGAATGGGAAAGTTTGACTTTCATGTGGACAAATGAGTACTTTTTGGTTACTCAAGTACAAGGAAATCATACAAGTGCTACAACCTGAGATTGAACAAAGTTGTGGAAAGAATCAACATAACAATTGATAAAACAGATAGACCAGAATTAAAGGAAGAAGAAAATGAATCAATGGAACAGCTTTACGAAAAAGAAGCAGAAGATGGAAAAGAAGTAGAAGGGGAATATGAAGAGGATCCTACATAATCAAAAGAGCAAGTGCCTCCAAAGACACCTAGTAGACGAGTACAGAAGAATCATCCTTCAAATCAGATTATCGGAAATAAAGATGCAGGAGTTGAGACTAGAAGAAGAATCTGTTCACCAGAACAAACGCACCTAGAACTCTCATCTACGATTGAACCAACCTGTTTTGAAGAGGCCATCAAGGATGAATTTTGGAATAAGGTCATGGATGAATAATTGGATCAAATAGAGAAAAATGACACTTGGAAATTGGTTCCAATACCAAAGGATAAGAATGTGATTGGCACAAAGTGGGTATACAGGAATAAATTGAATGAAGATGGACAGGTTACAAGGAACAAAGCTATATTGGTATGTAAAGGATATGCACAGGTTGAAGGAATCGACTTTGAAGAGAAATTTCCCCAGCTGCTAGAATGGAAGCAATCTAATTTCTTTTAGCTTATGCATGCTCCAAAAATATTAAAGTGTATCAGATGGATGTAAAATCAACTTTTCTGAATGGGAAACTTGAAGAAGAAGTCTACATTGAACAACCAGAAGGATTTCAGTTGTCAGAGAACGCAGATTATGTGTGTAAATTAAAGAAGGCCTTGTATGGTCTAAAACATGCTCCTAGAGCATGGTACTCTACACTGGTTAAATATTCACAGCAGTCAGGGTTCAGAAAAATAAGTGCAGACAGAAACCTCTACATCAAGTTAACTCAAGATACTATTTTATTAATTGAAGTTTATGTTGATGATATTATTTTTGGAAGTACTGATGACAGGTTAAGCCAGAAATTTGCAAAGGACATGCAAAATGAATTTGAAATGTCATACTTGGAGAACTATCCTTATTTTTGGGTCTTCAGATACGTCAAAGCAACCAAGAAATTTTTATTTCTCAAACCAAGTATATCATAGAAATGTTAAAGAGGTTCGGAATGAAAGATTGAAAACCAATCATCACTCTCATGCAAACCAGTTGCAAGTTGAGCAAAGATGATGATTCAAAGTCTACAGATCGGAGACAATACATATAAATGATTGGTAGCCTATTATATGTGACAGCATCCAAACCAAATGTAATGTAGGCAGTTAAACAGGTGGCATAATTTCAAGCAACACCAAAGGAATCACATGTATTAGCAGTGAAGAGGATTTTTAGATATCTCAAAGGAATAGAAGAGTTTGGATTATGGTATCCAAAAGGAAAGTATCTATCACTTATTGCCTACACAAATACAGATTGGGCGGGTTTCATTGATGATCATAAAAGTACCAGTGGAGCAACGTTCTACTTGGGTAAGTGTTTAGTATCATGGCTAAGCAAGAAACAATCATCAATATCTTTATCTACAGTCGAGGCAGAGTATATTGCAGCAACAACATGTTGTACACAGGTTCTATGTATGAAACAAACTCTGACAGATATACAGGTTGAGTATGATGAGCCCATTCCAATCTATTATGATAATACAAGCGCCATCGGTATCTCAAAGAACCCGGTGATGCACTTCAAGATGAAGCACATTCCAATCAAGTATCACTTTCTACGGAAACAGGTTGCAGAAAATAACATTAGTGTTGAATATGTGGGCACAAAAGAACAAGTGGCAGACATCTTTACAAAACCGCTTCCACGGGAAGCCTTTGAGTATCTTTGCCAGAGACTCGGAGCTATTTCTACTCCAAAATGAATGCTTTTGAATGCTTGTCTTATATGTCTTAGATGTACACGAGGAAGCACCATAAAGAGGACAGTTCAAGTTGGGAGATCAGATGAGTCAATTAGGGGGAGCAGCATCGAATGGAAATATACATTTTCCATTGATGACAAAAGATGAGAGATTTGTTAGATGTAGAGGACAGAGACATGGTTCCATGGGGAGCGTTGGTCACAAATATGCAGGCATGGTTCTAGGGGGAGCATGAGTGATATGATTTTAGTATTGCATCAGAGTGTTGCCATCAATTCCAAAGGGGGATATTGTTGATTAATTGGGTTGGTTGTCATTGATGTCAACCCTTGAATAAAGTCCGACGGCGAATTTCAGTAGCACAAAGGTTTGGGTAATGGACCCAAGTTTGTTATGTATAATGGAATGAGTTTTGATATATTTTTAGGTAAGACTATTATATATGGATAGTACATGTCATGCCATTTCCGGTGGTATGTGGAACATCACATAACTCCTCACGGTTTGAGAGTTATGGCCTTACGAAGTTGAAGGACCCTCATATGATTGGCTTGAAACCCCAAAAGGTCAAAGAAGTCAAAGTTCTTGCAAAGAAGGATTATTTAAATAATAAAGTGAAGTGAAAAAGTCAAAGAGGATTATTTAAATAATAAAGTGAAGTGATGAAATCAAAGAGGATTATTTAAATAATAAAGTGAAGTGACAAAGTCAAGGAGGATTATTTAAATAATAAAGTAAATAGAGAACTTTATAATTATGGAAAGTGGTTATAAGAAGGTTAACCCTAACATGAGGAAAATGGGTTAAGTGGTCAAGTGGCTATTGGATACATGGACAAATGGAAAATTGGGCAAATTTGAACATAGGTGACTATGTGGACAAAGTGGCCTAGAAGATGCTTTTAAGGAAGCTACTTGGAGAGTATAAATAAGAGGCAAGGATCTCACATTTTAATTGCACTTGAGCATATTGAATATATATAGGTGATTGAGGTAACCAAATGATATCTAAACTGAATTTTGGAGGGAAGGTGAAGTAAAGGTTGAAATTCAAGGGAGGATAAATTCTTTTGATGATGCTTGCTAAGGTATGTTATTTACAGGTCATCTTACCATTTCGCAATAACTTTTTTTCTAGAATGATTCAGACCATTAAATTGGGAGGCCATAGAGGAAACATATCCAAGTAGTTGTGGTACGAATTTCAGCTTGTGGTTCGTTGTATTTTTGGAGTTACACTTTGTGGAAAATAGGGTTTGTGGTTAGTCCTGAAACTAGTCTAAAACAGGTGTTTCATGTAAAAATGTCATAACTTCTTCATAACAGATCCAAATTCAGTAAGACCAAATGTGTTGGTTAGAGTACAGTCTGTAGTATTCTGTGTAAAATTTTCAGATCCATACAACAAATATTTTGTGTGGGGAATGCTCTACAAGTTCACTCTCTAGAATAAGCCAAAATTCAACAAGGTATGTCATTTTTGCTATAACTCCTTTTCTGAGAGGTTCCAGGTAGTGACACCTGGAGGAATTGCATAAAACACACTGAAGAACATTGTGTACTATTTTCATATATTTATTCATTATATATACATAGTTATTATTATTTCAAGTTAGGGTTGTTGACTAATCCAAAACTAGTTATGTGAGACTAAAGTAAAGTTTGATAGTCTCTTGTTGTTAAAGTTAAGGAAGGTTTGTAGGTTGAGGTACAAGTTAGTGCATGGTTGATGCACTTGTTTATGGTACAAGTTGATTACATGTTGTTTGGTATAGGTTGGTGCATGGGTGATGCACTTGTTTATGGTACAGGTTGATTACAGGTTGATGCATGGTTCAGGTTATTGGTACAGGTTTTTTGGTGCAGTTTGATTGGTACAGGTTTACAGCAGTATATCTCATAGTGATAGTGTGACGGTGGTTCCATCATTCTACTTATACATCAAGGCGGTTGGATGGGGCAAGGATAGGTGGTTGTAGCCACCTTTTGGTTGTAGTCGGAGAACATAGGGGGTTGTAGCCTCCTTCTGGTTGTAGCCAGAGAATTGGGGAGTTGGAGCTTCCCTCAGGTTGTAGCCTGAGAAAATAGGGTGTTGGAGACTCCTTCCAGTTGCAGCTAGGAAACAAAGGAATTTGGTGCTTCTAATGAATGTAGTTATTCAATACATATAAGAAAAATCATACTGTGGTTTTCTCCTACTTTGGGTTTCCACATAAAAACACCGGTGTATTGTGTATGTGTATGATTGTTCATTTGTTCATTGTTTATTTACTCTAAAAATATTGGATGATAATGATACATTGATATAACACTTGCATTATATGGTTAAAAAGGATTAGAATGCTCTATTATTGATTCACCACCCCCCCCCCCATCCTCTGAGTAATCCAACAATTGACAACAAGTGTGAAAATGTGAAACTCCCAATGGGTGATTATTGCATGAAAACTCACATGTTCACCATTGAAATGAGTGATTTTGATATTGTGTTAGGTGTTGAATATTTGATAACATTAGGCCTGATCACCAAGGATTTCCTAGATTTATACATGAGTTCCAATAAGGATGGAAATTTCTACACTCTCAAAAGTCTCAAAGTAGACTCTCCAAAAATAGTTAGTTCTCATCATAAGGAAAAGATCCCAAAGAAGGGTCATTTGGGCATTATTTCACAATTCCATGCTATTAAAGTCTTTGAGGATTCATCTCACTTAGTTCATCCCGACTTGCAGTTAGTTTTGGACAAACACCACCAAGTCTTTGAACTTCCCCAAGAATACCACCCTCACGTGGTGAGCATGATCATAGTGTCCCATTGGTTTCATATAGCTAACCTCCCAATGTGCACCCATATCACCATAATTTTGCACATAAAAATGAAATAAAAAATATCATCAAAGAGTTGTTGGCAGTAGGTGTAGCCATCCTAGCACCATTCCTTATTCCTCACTAGTCATCTTGGTTCTTAAAAAATAAGGCACTTAGGGCATGTGCCCCAACATTTGTGCTCTTAACAAATCAACCATCAAAGATAAATTTCCCATTTTGGTCATTGACCTCTTAGATGAGCTGCATGGAGCTCAGTGATTCACTGAACGTGATCGTCATTCCAGATATCACCAAATTACAATGAAGGAAGCTAGTATTCATAAAACTATGGTGTGCACACATGAAGGCCATTATGAGTTCATGGTGATGCATTTTGGTCTTGCAATGCATTCTTGATGTTTTAGAGTCTCATGAATAAAATATTTTGGTCCTTTTTGTGTCATTTTTTCCTTGTATTATTTTATGATATCTTGGTATACAACAAAACTTGGAAGAGACATGTAACACATGTGGATCACGTCTTACAAATACTTTGTCATCACTAATTGTTCACCAAATGTTTTAAATGTGATTTTGATGCCTTAGAAGTGCAATAGTTTGGGTAGATTGTTAGTGGGGAGGGAATGTTTTTTTATCCTAAGAAAATTGAGGCAATGAAACATTGGCCTGGCACAAAGGCTCTCAAAAGTTTGTGAGGACTCCTTGGCCTCATAGGGTTACTACAAAATGTTTGTATAGAACTATGGTAAAATTTTAGATCCCTTTACCACCTTGCTCAAGAATATTTCCTTTAGTTGAAATGATGTTTCTAAACATGGTTTTTAGGTTTTAAAAGAATCTATGTGTAATACTCTTATCCTAGCCATGACTCACTTCACTAAGAATTTTGTCTTGGAATGTGATGCTTCCAACAAAGGTATTGAGGAAATTTTCATGAAAGACGGACACCCTTTGGCCTTCACTAATAATCAATTATGTGATAGAAACTTAGGAAAATCCACCTACGAAAAGAAAATGAGGGATATTATTCATCCAGTCGATATGGGGCATCCTTACCAAATGGGGCATCATTTCCTAATTAAACAAACCATCAGAATTTGAATATTGGGTCACAAAAAGGTTAGGTTATGATTATGCGATCATCTACAAGAAGGGGAATGAGAATGTGGTGGTTGATTCTCCCTATAGAAAGTATGAATAGGAAGGCTCCCTATTTTATTTATCTTTGCTAGTACCCAATTAGATAACAGAGGTCTATAAAAAATGGTTAGAAAATGCCAAGATAGTGAAAAAAATTCCCCGACTGTAGGCCAACCCATGTGCATTTATGTGCTACACTTGGTAGAAGACTGCATTACACTATAAAGGGCATTTTTTTTTTGGTCTAGAATTTCACATTTAAATGAGTGTTATATAAATTACACTCCTCTCCCACAATGGGTCACTCAAGGTTTCATAAACATTTGAACAAATCAAATGTTCGATCTTTTGAGAAAGCATGAAGAAGGGCATATACACCTTTGTGGTAGAATGTGACATGCTCTAATGGAACAAGGGGGAGATGGTGAAGCCTCCAAGATAATTACAACCTTTACCGATTCTTGCCATAGTGTGCACTGACATTTCCATGGATTCTATTGTGGGGTTATCAAAAGTGGTAAACAAATCAGTCGTCATCGTATTTGGAATTTGAAATGTCTGGCAAAATCGAAATTGTTCATGTGGCTCCTTCTCCACAAAAAACTCCTACCTGGGAAAATATTCAAAAAAGAAACTTTGTGGGTCCTAGTAGATATGCCCTCTGCAAACAAGATTTTGAAACTAACCCACATTTGTTTTTAAAATTTCCTTTCACATGTTCATTTTGGGTTGAACTCCAAAGATATATGGGGCCCTCAGTTCGGTGGGGCGGTGAGTCGATTGAGGACGCTCTTCGATCATGGTTGGAAGAGCCAACTACTCTGAACATCAAATCCCTTCCTTTGATCATAGCCTGGGCAATATGTATAGCTCGGAACCACACTATTTGTTATGGTTTTGAGACCTCTCCCTCTCGGTGTGCCATGATAGCTCTAGCCATTCTGAATTATTTTCCTCAGAAGAACCCCCATCTTCCTATAGTTTCTCACCCACCTCCACCTATTAAAAAACACTTCCCCTAAGCATTCTTTGATGGATTTTCCCAAGGGAATCTAATAAAAGGGGGAGAAAGAAGGATTATACAATATGATGAATATTCCTCAATTTCCTTTGCAGCAAGTTTGGGCAAGGCCACAATCAACTTCGACGAGTTCATGGCTATAAAATTTTGTTAATTCTAGCTAAGGAAAGGGGAATCACCCAATTAAACACCCATGGTAACTTGATGTTAGTTATAAATTGTTTGAATGGTAAGAAATACCTTCACAATTACACTCTCCAAACACTATTGGATGATATCAAAAGACTAATTTATTTCTTCTCTCACTTCTCATTTAGACATGTCTACAGGATCTGGAACAAGGAAGTGGACCAACTCTCCAAAGATGGACTAGACTTGGACCAAGGCTACTGGGAAATATGGGAAAAGGGCCCATAGGGCTCCTCGAAATTTCTTCACAACTCTTGGCTCACTTTCTGATTAAATATCTCATTTATTTTTTTGACTTTAAGATGATATCTTCAAAAACATACATGTAAATTTCAAAGCTCCATAAATTTGGAATGTTGATAGTTGTCTTGGGATTTTTCTCTCAACCCCAAGTATGGTCTTAGAATATTGACAAACTATATCTTGCACATGATCTTCTATCATGTATTTTTTTTAATATTTTTAGTTATATAGCCACTAGAATGCCTTGACCATCTGTTGATGTAATTTTTTTCCTTTATGAATAAAATGACTTTCTTTTTTTCACAGGAAAAAAAATATTCACTAACATTTTTTGGCAATCGTGGTTTCTTTTTCAAGGTACCCAAGTGAACCTCAACACAATGTATCACCCCCAAGAAATTGGACAGACAAAAGAAATCAACAAGTGTTTGGAAACCTATTTATGTTGTTTTCCTCTAAAAGGTAGGCCCAATGGGTGTAATGATTACCCCTAGTAGAATGGTTGTACAATACCACCTATCACGGTGCTACCAATATGACCCCCTTTATAACATTCTATGGGAAGAAACCCCCTTCAATGTTACCTACCTATCATACCTATCTAAGATTTAGGAGGTGGAAAAAACCTTATAATCTGGATTGAATCATTATATTATTTTTCATCTATATCGATGCTTTCAAAGTGGAAAAATTGGAGGAATCGGTGTGCATGGTCATTTTAGTGGCAAGTCTCAGTTTGGAAAATTGGGGTCTAGAACCTTTCAGAGCCATTTTGAGGCACTAAATGAAACTGTGTTGGTTTTTGGTGTACAGAACTTGTGCACACCTCCTTGACAGTATTCTGGACTCTAAGACCTTTCAAACAATGTGGACCATGCGTCAATCAGAGTTCGTGTGGACCATGCGTCAATCAGAGTTCGTGTGCAAAAGTTATGCCTCTCACGAGTTGACATATCATGTTGACCACCATGGTACAAGAGGATGCCATGTCATCCCCCATTACTCATGCATATGGGGCTAGTCACATGAGGAATTTCAGGAATATTCTAGAAGGTTCAAAACCCTACCATAATTTAAGGTTGAGGAAGTTAAAAACCTACCCCTAGATGGCTATCAGGCTATGTTAAATACCGAGCCAATAGGAGGAGAAGGGGTTATATTCTATGTTATTGTATTTAGATCCATAGCAGAGCATAACAACTAGGAGTGGGAGAATAGAGAGAATAACAAAGGGGGGTAATGTTCTGTAGCAGCCTAACAAGCCACAATTCTCAGATAACTCCATAGAAAGTTCCTTCTCCTTTGTACTTGCATTATTTCATTATCTATAAATTGTCGTGGATATTCCACTAGAACAATTTGTCACAATAGATCTGATAAAATACTGAAAAACTTTATTATTAAAGTTATTTTCCTTTAGATCTCCAGAATATTTAGTTATAAAAAAATTTCTTATGCATGAAATAGATAAAATATGGAAAATAGAAAACAGTAAAATACAATCACACCATCCACAAATAAACACAAGATATGACATGGCAAACCCAATACGGGAGAAAACCCAGCTAGAAGGTGAGGTTGCTCTACTCTATTTTCTATGGTATAGAAATGATGCAATTACAAAGAAGGAGGCCCTCTCTGTGGAGTTTCCTTGACATGTGGCTTGTATGGTTGCTACAAAATCTCTCCTCCTCTGTTATGCTTACAGAATACCACCCTTCGATGTTTTTCTCAACTATGGAACAAGATACAATGTAAAAGAATGGAACCTCTTCTCCTCCTAGTGGCTCGGTGTTTAACATAGCTCGATAGCCATCTAAGGGTAGGTTTTTTACTTCCTCAACCCTAAATTGTGATAAGGTTTTTGGATATTCTAGAATCTTCTTGAAAGTACATACATGGCTAGCCCCATATGCATGAGTAACAGGGGATGACATGGCATCCTCTCGTACCATGGTGGTCAACATTGTAGCTCAACTTGAGGGAGGCATAAATTTTGCATACAAGTCTGATTGACACGATGTTTGCACAAATGCAAGGTCTCAATGTGTAAAATAGCATCACAGGGGCATACCTATGCTGGGAAAGTTTTAACCCCAAAAAATGTCTTTTGATGCCTCAAAATGGCCCCGGAAGGTTCTGGACCACAATTTTCCAAATTGGTACCTGCCACTAAAATGGCCCTGCAAGTTGATTCCTTCAATTTTTTCCACTCTAAAAGCATCAAGATAGATGAAAAATAATATAATGATCCAATCTGGATCATTTCCATACGAGAGAAAAGAGAGCAAAGCAGCCTCACCTTCTAGCTGGGTTTTCTCCCATAAGGGTTTCCTAGAGAAAATCTTTTTGTTATATTGTGGATGGTGTTTGATTGTATTTCATTGTTCTCTATTTTCCACATTTTATCTATTTAATGCGTAAGCAGAAAATCAATAACTAAATATTTTGGAATCTAAAGGAATTTAATCTTCATAGTGTAGATTCCAGTTATTGTTCCAGTGGTTGTCCCTTGGAAGAGACAAGTGAACATTGATTCCTATTCAAAATACCAATAAAGGTTTGTCTATTGTTATTGTTTTTGTGCTTTGGTTTTGTTTTATTTGCTTTCCGTAATTGCATTTATACTTATATTGCTCCTAATTTTTTGTATCAACTAGAGAAACAGACACAAAGTTATTGATAGTCAACCATACTCAATTAATCATAGTCAACCAAAGTTACTCTTAGTCAACCAAAGAAAACTACAATCAATTTGACCCAATGTCAACTATAATAAATGGAAATGAAAATCAATTAACTTTTTAATGAAACTAATATATTAATAATTTGTTGATTTTAACAATGTACTTTCCCATGATCCATGAATGGTAACTCAATAATACACCATTGGATCAAATCTCAAGAGAGTCAAACATGTGGCCAACAACAAGCAAGATAGAAACCAATTAAAGTAACCCTTGGAGCTATATTTATTTTTTCTTATATTAATATTTTATTTCAATAAAAAAAACCACTTTAACAACCATTAACTTACAACTACCTTAAACACTTTGATGATACAGAAATAATCACTCAAATCAAATCTATGGATCTAACAATTTCTCATTAAATTTCAGAAAAATATGGCCATAAAATATCACGAGATTCTACTGAGCATATGGCAAGAATAGGTCGCTGATTCTAGGCACCAAGAGTGCCAAAGTTACGGGCTAGTGATCGACATGCAAGAGTAGGTCGGTGATTCTACTGAGCCATGGTTACAGGCTGCATTAAATGTTAAATATCAGGATTCAAAGCTCAAAATCGTGAATCTTGACCACCTGTCATCACTTCCTTGGCATATCAACTGCAGTAAATCAATTTCTGTTCACCCTTCCTGTGATATTTTTGATAAACAAAACAGGAACCTTCGACAAGTAAGGGTTTTGGCGGCTATTAAAAGAAGGCAGTTTTTAGATTTCCGTATAAACTTTTGAAAAAAATGCAATGCCATGACGATACCAAGAGATCACGGATGCTGAAGTGTTGTACTATTCTCTGGTTCTTCAATGGCTGCGCGACATGCAGTTGTACTGTTAACGTACGCTTACGCTGCTCCTCTTCTCGTTGACGACCCGTCCTGTCTGTGCAAAAGGCTGTCATGGCCACCGCCCTTGGGCCACCAAATACACAATAAGAATAATGATATGATGTTCAGTACAATCAAAGTTGACTCTAGGTTACTTGGAGCCGAGACGGCACTGAAAACTGACAGTCCACGGGGGATTTGCGCTGATCTACAAGGGCCCAGTGATGTGATTCCACTTTCCTTCTTTGAACTTTGGCTCCCTCCAGCCATTATGTGCTGCAATCAAGCTTCTACATTTGTAATCCGATTGACAGGATCTCTCTCCGTCCATCTCTCATGAGCAAGAAAGGAAAATGAAGAATCTCTCCTTGCCTTCCCCTCCCTGCAGATGCAGAGCACAGGACAGGCAATCCATGGGATATGGCCACGAGCCTCCCCGCTACTTCCTGTCGAGCATTGAATGGCAGCGGCCAGCGGCGGAGTTGGGACCTGTGCGCCAATAGCGCGCCATGGATGAGAGGGTGACGCCATGAGGTGAGGCCAGCCTTGCTCTGGCTATACTGCAAAAGCCGAGCCCTGGTGTTGAACGTCACTGCTGATCAGATAAAATCAATATCGACTGGCGAACCGTCCGTTCAGATTTGTCTTCCCTACCACATTCATTTTCTGTGTCATATAAATCCTATCAATGGCGTCACCAATATCATATAAACTACTCATTGTTCTCTTCTCGGCATAAGCGAAGCAGTCACATCGATTTTTTTGAGTCAAAATCTGCAGAAATTTCAAGCATCACGAGTGTTTGGTTACGATCCTAGTGTGGCGGGGAATGCATGAATGTGTGCGAGGATATCTATTGAAATTTTGTCGAATTCCGCGTCCATCCAAATCTTCAAAAGATTCATCAAAATTTCAAATGGGTGATCACCATAACTTCTTGTTTGTCCATAACAGTAGTCTAATAAACGTTTGGAGGTTTTTTGCAAAAAAAAAAAAATTCTGATTTTGCTCTAAATTTGGTGATGAATGGTTTTATCTGCAGATTTGAGTGGCTAAGTTTGTATAACCCTAGTGTCTCAAGGGTTTTTCATCACGCTGAATCCATTTATGCATTCAGAAATGCAATTTAAACAACAGAAAATAGTGATTTTCTCCAAATTTACATCCCCAGAAAAATCAAAAGGTAAAACTTTTAGCCAACTCCATGTCCATATTCCAACCATTAAATAGATTAGAATAGTTTATTATTTAAGTTCACTCTGAATAATAATTTTGTTTGGGGTTTTCTCCTCAAATTTGTTAGAAATTTGGCAAAAAATTATTGGAACTCCAGATTTGAGTGATTGAGTCTATATAATTTGAATACTCAAAGGTTTTTGAGGGTGCTAAATCCATTTATGCAATCAAAAATCAAAAATATAATTTAAACAAAGAAAATAATAATTTCACCAAGATCTACTTTATCCAATCCTGTAAAATGTTCAAAAAATCTGATATTTAAACAACACCCTGAAAATATACACTTTGTTTCAAATTTTAAAATAATTATAATTTTAAAAATATATAATAAATAAGAAAAAATAATTCATTTTCTAAAATTTGGTTATTTAATCTAGAACTTTTTATTAACATTTTTTTAACTATTTTTTTAAATTTACAAATACACACTTATCAAAAATATGAAATGAATTATAAAAAACAATACAAAATACAAAATAGGTTAATTTTACCATATGTACATTGTACATTAAAAAAAACTATTATACTATTGTAGTGTCAAAATCTTGGTACTATCTATGTGACATATGGTACTAAGATTTACTAAAACTTGCATTATTAATGTCATTTATCTCAAAGATGTATTAATGTCATTTATCTAAAAGATGTTTCAATCTATATGTGTTTTAAAACATGAGTTGCACAAAAAAATATGGTACTAAGATTTACTAAAACTTGCACTATTAATGTCATTTATCTCAAAGATGTATTAATGTCATTTATCTAAAAGATGTTTCAATCTATATGTGTTTTAAAACATCTTTAATAGAGTTGCACAAAAAGAATTGTTGGTAAAGATAATAAGTAATGAGAGCTATTTAAATTTGATGCTAAATTGAGTGTTTTGTTTTACTTTTTCATATATAAAATAGTGTATCGTCACATGCACCTAGTTCTCAATTTTTCCATAATAATTATTTATATAAGCTACTTAAATTTTTACTAATTGAGTGTTTCTATCATGTTACATAGACAATGTATCATCACATGCACCTAGTTCTCAGTTTCTCCATAATAATTATTTATATAAGCTACTTAAATTTTTACTAATTGAGTGTTTCTATCATATTACATAGACAATGTATCATCACATGAACTTTGTCCTCAATATCTCTCATCACATGTACCTAATTCTCAATTTCTCCATAATACTTGTTTATGTAAATCTTCATGTTGAATTGAATGCTTTTGTCTTACTTATTCATACTTAGGGCATTGTATTATCAGATACACCTCGCCCTTAATTTCTCCTTGTTTGCAAAGTAAGCACAGACATTCTTCCATTTTTTATATTTTTTCATCGTGTATTAACAAACTAAATGATTTTTATCTAGAAAGAATTTCTCATGAAGGTATTGTTATTTTGCTTAAGCAAACATTGGGTTGGTCTCATGCACATATTCTTGGGTTGATCTCATGCACATATTCTTGCCACAACTTCTCTTTTACCCTCATTTGTACCAAATCTAAAATGACAAATCTTCTTCTTCAATTTTCCATTTTTTTTTTAAATTCATTTCAACCTTACCAAACCTTATCCAATGCAAACTTTACTTTTGCATCAATAATATGTTCCTATCCATATGCTTTCTTTTGACAATATATGTAATAAATTGACATAATGCTTATTTTTCTTAAATGTAACCTAACATAGTAGAGTAAGGCATTTGTATTTTAACTCTTACTTTTTCCGCTAATTATATTTTATGAACTTTTTCAACTTTCCTTCTTCATAAATTCTATGGATAGGCAAAAGCCCAAACAAAACAACCATACAAAATCATTGTTTGTGTTTGCACCAATACTTTGAATAGTAGCATCTTCAATTTCCAACTTCGTAGCTGAAATTCTATGTGTTTACTTTACATAGAATAAATGGCTCATTTCTCCAAGAGTTCAAGTTTTCAATTTTAAATTTTTAAAAATAGCTAAGTTGTATGCGGATGCTATACTTTAACTATTAACAATTATTCATTAAAATTTAAGTATTAAAACAAAAGTTGAGCTTCAACTAGAATATTTAATGTTCATATTGTAGTTTAACATTTAACAATTCACCTATTCATTAATTGTTAGTATAAGAGTGGAACTAGAATAGCAGCAACCTAATACTATTAGTAACTTTACTATCACATTTATGAATCTTCAACCCATATGCTCTTTCATATACATAAATATAAAGTCAAATTGTATAAACAAGAGAATGATTTTGTAAAACAAGACAAAGTAAAGAATGGACACAAATTTGTGATTATTGCTCCCCTTAATTTTTTGAATGAACTTCGAAGCCACACACATTACCTAATCAACCTTAAAAAACTAGATACATTGAGACCATGAACATGGACTTCAAACTTATAATTAAAATTTATCTATTTAATGCCATGTTGTTTTATGTGTACTTTACAATTAAACACTCGAGTCTTAAATACTTAGACTATTGAAAGAATTATATATGTGTGTGTGTGTGTGTGTGTGTGTGTGTGTGTGTGTGTGTGTGTGTGTGTGAAAACATATTATATAGCTCTACAATGGGTCATCTGAGGTTTTTTTCTTAGCTGCAAGAGCGAGGGCCTTAGGCCCGAGCTGTGAATTTTTTTGGCTTCTCCCCCTCCTTTTTTTCCCCTCTCTGCTCTCCTTGTCCTCCCTCGCCTTATTTTTTCAACTATTACCTGGCCCCTCCCACGCAGATGACGTCTTGGGAAGAGGACGAGGTTGACTATGACCTCAGTCCAGACTCCCCTAACCCCTTTCCCTCACATGAAGAATTTATAGCCTGCTCTCATGGCACAAATTCACCCTCCTCAAGCAGGATAATGAATCGAACAACATTCCTCTCCTCTCGAAGAACCCCCCTATAGGATCATCACCCTCCCCTCTTTACTCTCTCGATACCCTTCAAACGCGTGAAAGCACTCAGGTCGGCCACCTTTCCTTTTCTCCTGGTAACAAAAGGTTTCATAATGATTTGCAGCCATCTTCCCCTAATCAATTCCCTCCCGCTGTTATTGTTAACCAGAGCCCAGCTTTCGCTCCCGCGCAAGATAAAAAGGTGTCATCCAGTCGCAGGACTTCAAAATGTATTAAGGAAAAAGGGGGGAAGGTGGAATTGGTAGTAGGAAGAGACATTGCAATGGGAGAAATCTCTAGTTATTTTGGGAAAACCCTCGTTGGCAGATTTAATGGAAAATTCGTAGGTGTCCAAGCCCTACAAGGATGGATGGAAAGGGCTTGGAAACCTCTACTCAACTATCTTCCTAAATATTTTTTCCCGGTGCATGGTTGGAATGGTTTTATCCTTAAATCTCATGAGGATTGTGCAGCTCTCCTCAAAAAAACCTGGGATTGGGGACCCTCAACCTTGACTCTTAAGGAATGGACGGTCGAATTCAACCCCTTGAGAGAGCCAAACGATAAAAAGAAGGTATGGGCCATGCTCCCCGGGTTGCCACTTGCATTCTGGTCCAAGGAGGCTTTAGAAGACATTGGCAACAAAATTGGTATCTTTATCAAGTTGGAACCCAACTGGTTCACGAAACTCAACCACAAATGGGCCTGGATTCAGGGGGAAGTGGACATAAGAGAAGGTTTAGTAGGCTCTGTGGATCTGGTTATGGGTTCAAATATCTGGCACCAAAAAGTAGACTACTGGAGAATTCCCTTCCCGTGCCATGGATGTCATGAGATAGGGCACTTGAAATAGAACTGTAATCGTTCCTCTCCCCACTCCCAGGAGAATTCTAAGATACGGAGAAGGAGGTCTACTTTAAACATGAAGGAATTTGTGGATTCAGTGTCAATTGGAAATGAAAAATTGCATAGGTAGTGCTTCAAGTTTCTCCCGCTCTGGATACCCGAGTTATGGGCACTTCAGATATTGACAAGTTCGCCTCAAAGGTAATGCCACACACTGCTCTAGCTCCAAATTCCATAGGTCAAGCCACTACAGAGCTAGACAAGACCACCTCGGGTATTTCTTCAGAATCTCCCTATTTGAATTCTTTTATTTTTGAAGATAATTTCCCCCCAAGATTCTCACTAACGAAATGGAGGACTTAAGGTGACCTTTACCCCCCCTTGTTTCCTTGCAATTTGATTCCCTTAGGTTCGCAGAGTCCCCTGTCTCCCCCCCCCCCCCACGGGAGTCCACCCCTCATAGGAGTTCCTCTATAATACCCCAAGGTCGAGCCCCAACTAAATTGTAAACATGTTTTATAGGTTGGTGAGCCAAGCAATTATAAGCTAGGAGGCTTATGTGATAATTAGGTCGGAGAGCCTAGATGCTTAAGTCCAATGAGCCTATTTTTGTATATGTAAACACTCATATCATTAATATAAATACATAGTTGCGTGTAGACCAACCATGATAAAAGAGTATGAGGGACTAAGCTCCACTGGGAAGGGAAAGGGAGGGCTAAGAGCCCAGGAAAGAGGATAAACTAGAGGGCTTATCTCAAAAGGAATATTATATTATTATTTCCTAAAGACTATGGTGAGGATAATTGTTTTATCCTAAGTCTCATGGAAGAGGGAATGAATCCCAAGTGGAGAGAAACAAGCTCCAAGAAATCCATGTGTCAATCATGGTGCATGCAAATATAGGTTGGGGAAAATAGTTTGTTTTTCTATCCTTTCTCCATTCACTTGCGCACTCATGCGCGGATCCATCCCCTCCATCGTCAACCCCTGCAACTTGCACTCACCTATAGAACCAACATGCACCTTGAGCTATCTCGTACTTTTATTGTGAAGCACAGCACACCTGTACTTTTCCTGAGCCTGTACCGTGCCTTAACGGTTTGTTGTTGTTGCCATCATCTGTTCTATACCCAAGCTTTGTTGCTACCATCACCCTTACATAATTGACTAAGGAGTTGGACTAAGAAGCAGGTTGTCAGGCCTGTGGTTTGAAGAGGTGGGTTGTCAGGCCCATGGAGTGAAGAAGCAGGTTGTCAGGCCTGTAAGCAACTCTCTCCAAGCGAGAGAGGTTGTTGGGGAAGTGATTTTCCCATAGGGAGCCCAACGGAAACTATAGTGCTCTGAGAATTCATGTATGGTCTGTTGTTGAAGCCCTGGAAGGGAAGTTGGGTAGTCGAGGGACTGTTGAGCAGAGAAGGGGCACACTTCCTGAGGTGGGATAGGCATGTGGGGAATGAGAGGTTGTAAGTTATTAGTGTGTGTTGGTTCCTCGAACTAAATCCTTCTTTTTGACTGTGTAACTTCCAGTTGTCTCAGCCTAGCCTAGGAATCCCTTTACCCGGGTGTATTTTAGACCCAACTCGGGGGTGACCCACTGCTAAGAGTGATGAGTAGCATGGTCTAAGGCTGGGAGCTTTGTGGAAGTTCTGCACGCAGTTGGTGGTCTTCTATAAAAAGATAAGTATCGATTATGTGTTCATTTGCATGTTATGTATTTGTGCATGTCTTATATTTATGATTTTTGCATGTATATGTTGTATGTATAGGCTTATTGTTATTTCCGCATTAATATGTGTATTAGAAGAATGTAATTGTCTGTTAAGTATTATATGTATGAATTTATGCAAGAGTTTATGTGTGTCATAGCCCAGTGAGGCTATGGATGGGTATGTATATTTTTGAATATCAGAAACATGAGAATTTCTCAATGTGGCAGTCCACGTCCTAGGTGACTGGGGATGTTACAATATGGTATCATAGCTTCAGTTTTCAACAGTGAGCCTAGATAGGTCATGCAAGTGGAAATTGAAGAAAACGTTTCAGAGGGAATTATTGTCGAAATGGACAAAATTGGAGTTTCAAAACATCCATGAGTGCCAAGAGGACGTTGAGAGCACCTTAACTATGTCTGAAAGCTCAGAAGGTGTAGCGGTTCGAGAAAGACAGCAAAGGAAAGAAACCACATTAATTGTGGTTTTAGGGGGCACAAAGTTAATATTTGGGGCCATCGGATCTGTTTGGGAGAAGGCAGATCCTTCACAGTCGTCAGAACTGGGAAAGTAGCGCGATCGTTAACCCCTTAAGTCCTTCAGACTTCGTTGCTTTGGAAAATTTTAAGTCTTTGATGAAAAGGAGGTAAAAGCCCTGAAGCTCCAAAGTTCTGGAGTGGATCTATGTCATAGATCACTGGGAGAAGTGTTTAACCATTGGATTTGGCCAAGGACATATCTAAGCCGTTAGATCAAGCACAGATTAGGAGGTGAGGCGCAGTGGTGAAGATCATATACCAGCCATCAGATCTGCACATGAGAGAATGTGATTCGTAGATCTCACAGCAGTTCAGAGGTTCGACACTCCGAGAGAAGCGAGTCCTTAAGCTACCGGGAGGGAAATCTCTTGAAGTCATGAAATCTGGAGTAAAGCAGGATCGTCTGTGGTCTGGGACGTGTGTCTCCATATTAGCAAGTATTCAGGAATTCAGTGTTCGAGATATTTTTGGTGTAGTGTTGAGAAATCTCCCGAAGACTCAAAGTTCTGAAGTCTGGAACCAATTTGGAACGACCCTTAATCGAAGACAGGTGTCTGCAAATTAAATTGTTCGAAAGTTCAGCATTCGGGAGTTTTGAAAGATGTTGTGGAAGAAACCTCTAAAGTACCGAAGTTTCAATGTCACGGAGCATCGAAATGATGTGGCATGATGATGTCACCTAGAATGGCGTGGACATATTCAGAAGTTCGGCGTTCGGGAGTTTTGAAAGATGTTATGGAAGAAATCTTCGAAGTCCTGAAATTTCGAAGTCCCAAAGTTCTGAAGTCACAAAGAACCGAAGTGACATG
>ML777388.1:178312-212486 GCA_009831015.1 Picea engelmannii | reverse complement strand
AAAGAAGTCGGATGTATTATTGAACCAGAATGGTTCATATTTTTCATGAAATTGTTGAGTCACTTAGCCTGACAAAGTTATGTTGGTTGCACATTTCACAAAGTTAAAAGCAACTAGATCAGACCCGAATCAAAACAGAGTGCAGAGGGATGGAAGAGACACAGGGGGCTTACAGTCAGGAAGATGAGATCAGAGGAATGGATGTCCATTTGGTTATTGAAGGAACAAACTCCAATGGACATGGAGAGGGAAAGGATGAAAACTTGAATATGGCAGAAACCATTAGAAATTTGCAGAAAGATGTCCAAAGTCACAAGGCTGATAATGAAAGGCTTATGAAAGACAAGGAGTAGTAGGAATACTTCAACATGAATTTAATACACAGCATGGATAGAATTGAAAAGAAATTGGTTAATGAGAATGGCTCAAGTAAATGAGGAAGTCATAGGTCTCCTGATGAGAAAGGAAGATCAAGGAGTGCTAGCAGACATCACCATCGCTCCCCAAGGAATTCCAATAGGAGAGTGCCCAACAACTCCATTTCATCCCATGTTAGGAATCATAAGAAGAGGTATGGGGTGGATGAACTGCGAGGAGAAATTAACAAAATAAAACCTCCTACATTTGATGGTGAGCACAAGAAGGATGAAGATTCTAAGACATGGATACTAGGCATGAGAAAATATTTTCAATTGCATAATTATTCTTCTCATGCAGAAGGAAGAATTGACATCTACCAGCTCAAAGGAAAGGCATCCATGTGGTGGGATCGGCTTGTGCAGGTGCAGCACATCAAGAGAAAAATGTTACTTGGAAGGAATTCAAGAAGTATTTTGAAAAGAAATACTTGACTAAGAGGTATTATGACAAGAAAATGAAAGATTTCTTTGAACTCAAGCTTGGAAGTATGACCATTGATGAGTATGAAAGAAGGTTTTTGGAACTGTTGAAGTATGTCTCCTTCATCAAGGATGAGACTGTTAAGATTCAGAGGTATCTAAGTGGGCTGCCATCTTTCATCAGTGACAAGATTCAATATGATGGTCCCAAGACATTGGAAGAGACCATAAGGCGAGTTAAATGCCTATATGATCAGTAGAAAGGAAAACCAACTTTCCAAAAATCTTGGGAAGACAAGAAGAAGTTCAAGATGGAACATAGGAAGAAGGGGAATAAGCCACCTTTCTTGAGAAATAGTCCTCAAGGGAAAATAGATTCTAGAGAGCCCAGAGTAATTGAGACAAGTGGGAAAAGGCCAAGCCAGCCACCCATTCAATGTTGGGGTTGTAAAGGAGATCATTTGTATAGAGATTGTCCTCACAAAAGTGACAAAGTGAGAGTTGTTAACAATGTACAGTAAGATGAAACATTGGAGGACATGGGCAGAAATGTACCAAGGATCTATGTATCCCTAGACAACAAGCAAGCAGAATTTAAATCACACATTATTGAAGTGGAAGGTATGATCAACAACCAAACCACTGCAATTTTAATTGATTCAAGAGCTAGTCATAGTTATATAGATACTAAGGTGGTGGAAAGATTGCATTTTCCAAGAAGAAAGCATGGGAAAT
Source organism: Picea engelmannii (assembly GCA_009831015.1). Taxonomy (NCBI): domain Eukaryota; kingdom Viridiplantae; phylum Streptophyta; class Pinopsida; order Pinales; family Pinaceae; genus Picea; species Picea engelmannii. The sequence continues at coordinate 210,912 of ML777388.1, read as the reverse complement.
ATTGGTTGGTGTAGCTATCTACCGGAGCCAAGAGAAAATTTAATGAGTTGGTTAAGTCATGTCCAGTGGGCACGAATGGGCTTAGCACCAAGACATATTTGAACATCTTGCATTTAGGTTCCTATGACTGTATAATTGGGATGGATTGGTTGGACCAAAACCATGTTGTCTTAGACTGTCATAACAAGGAATTTACTTGTCTGGATGAGGAAGGGAACCTAAGGACAGTCCAAGGAATTCCCAAGGTAGTAGCTGTCAGAGAAATCTCAGCAATGCAACTGAAGAAGTGTTACAGAAAGGGTTGTCAAATATTTGCAGCCCATATGGAAGAAACACCTAAGGATAAGGTGTCAAATATTGAAGATTATGCAATCCTAAAGGAGTTTGAGGATGTGTTTATAGAAATACCAGGATTACCTCCTAAAAGAGATATTGATCTCTCTATTAATCTGATGCCTGGAGCAACTCAAGTATCCAAGACTCCTTACAGGATGAGTACACCAGAAATGAAAGACTTGCAAATGCAGCTTGAATATATTTTGAAGAAGGGATACATACGTCCAAATGTGTCACCTTGGGGTGCCCCAGTTGTATTTGTGAAGAAGAAGGATGGGACATTGAGACTGTGTATTGACTTCAGGAAGATGAACAAGGTAACTGTGAAGAATAAGTATCATTTTCCAAGGATAAATGACCTCTTTGATCAGCTGAAGACTGAAAAAATATTCTCCAAGGTTGATCTCAGATCAGGTTATTATCAGGTAAGAATTAAAGATGAAGACATCATCAAGACTGTTATTAGGAAAAGGTATGGCCATTATGAATTCACAGTGGTGCCATTTGGGTTATCAAATGCACCAGTTGTTTTTATGTGTTTAATGAATGGCATTTTCAGAGAATACCTGGATAAGTTTTCCATTGTCTTCGTGGATGACATTCTTATATATTCTAAGTCCGAAGAGGAACATGAGCATCACTTGAAGATGGTACTATAGGTATTAAGAGAGCATAATTTGTATGCCAAGTTGAGCAAGTGCTCATTTTATCATAACCAAATTCATTATTTGGGGCATATCATATCTGAGGAAGGGATCGCAGTGGATCCTGAAAAGATTGAGGCCATTAAAGGATGGTGAGCGCCTAGGAATGTGACAGAAGTCAGATCCTTCATGGGTCTTGTTGGCTACTACAGAAGATTTATTGCAGGATTCTCAAAGATTGCACACCCAATTACTTCCTTGCAAAAGAAGGGAGTGAAGTTTCAGTGGTCATTGGAGTGTGAAAAGAGCTTCCAGCACTTGAAGCAATTATTAACCAGTGCTCCAATTCTAAGGATTGCAAATCCAAATGAAGACTGCATTGTATGTACAGACGCATGTAAAGAAGGACTTGGTGGAGTCCTTAGTCAGAATGGATATGTTGTATGTTATGAATCAAGGAAGTTGAAGGAGCATGAAAGAAACTATGCCACTCATGATTTGGAGTTGGTAGCCATAGTGCATTCCTTGAAGAAGTGGAGACACTACCTCATGGGAAAAAGGTTTGAGTTGAGGAAAGACCATAATGGTCTGAAATATTTATTTGATCAACCAATTTTAAATGCTAAGCAGAGAAGATGGTTGGAATTTCTCAGTGAGTATGACTTTGATATAAAGCATATCAAAAGGAATGAGAACAAGGTGGTTGATGCACTCAGTAGGAGAGTGCATGAGTTGCATGCTACAACCATCAGTATGTGTCAATCTGATTTGAAGGGCAGAATATCAAAGGCTGCAAAATCAGATTTGCATTACATGGAATTAGTGGCAAAATTACAGCAAGGTAATTTGCAGCAGAAAATTGAAGATTACAAGTTGGGAATTTATGAAATTCTCATGTACAGAAACAAGATTTATGTATCCAATTATCTAGATTTGAAAATTATGATATTGAGGGAAATGCATGATGCGTCTTATGTTGGGAACCCAGGGTATTAGAAAACTATTACAGTTGTCAAGAGCCAATATTATTGGCCAGGCATGAAGAAAAAAATTATTGAATACATTGTCAAATATTGAGAGTGTCAAAAGGTCAAGGTTGAGCATAGGCACCCAGCTGGTTTGTTGAAGTTGTTACCCATTCTTGAGTGGAAGTGGGAAGTAGTGACAATGGATTTCATCACTAAGCTTCCCAGAACAAACAAGCAGCATGATTCTATCATGGTAGTGGTGCACAAGCTTACCAAAGCTGCCCATTTCATTACAGTGAAGCTCACTCACAAGGCAACTAACGTTGCTCATATTTATATGAGAAAAGTTGCTCGATTGCATGGTATTCCCAAGACAATTTTTTCTGATAGAGATCCAAAGTTTACATCAAAATTTTGGAAAGGATTTGGAATAAATTTGAATTTCGGCACAGCTTATCCTCCATAATCTTATGGGAAAACAGATAGGGTGAATCAAGTGATCGAGGATATGTTGAGGATGTATGTGATGGATAAACCATCAAAATGGGAAGAGTACCTACACTTGGTAGAGTTTCCTTATAACAATGGGTACCAAGCATCGCTAAAGATGAGCCTATTTGAGGCACTTTATGGCAGAAAGTGAAACACACCAGTAAGTTGGGACAACCCAGCAGATAGAGTAGTGGTTGGGCCAAAATTGCTCAGGGAAATGGAAGAGCATATGTTAAAAATTAAACAAAATTTAAAGGTTTCTCAAGACAGGAAGAAAAGCTATGTTGAAAAAGGTAGAACCCACATGGAGTTTAAAGTGGGTGATCATGTATTCTTGAAAGTGAAGGCCAACAGAAGTTCCCTGAAATTGGGAAATTGTACCAAGTTGGCAGTTTGTTATTGTGGGTCGTTTGAAATCCTAGAAAGGATTGGGAATGTAGATTATATGCTTGTATTACCTACATCTATGTCTATTCATAATGTATTCCATGTATCATTTCTCGAGAAGTATATACCTGATGCTAATCACGTTATTGATTGGAATGTGATTCAGGTGGAGCAAGAAGGCGTTTTTCAAGTGCATCTAGTGTGCATACTGGATCGGAAGATCAAACAGCTCCGGAATCGATCCATAGGGATAGTAAAGTTCCAATGGTGCTGGTACGGTCCTGAGGATGCAACGCGGGAGCATGAAGATGTTATGCGGGTAGAATACCCGCATCTTTTTGAAGATTTTTGAAAATCATGATGGTAATATGTAAATAAGTTGCACTGAGGATAGTGAAAAAATAAGGGGAGGGGATTGTAATACCCCAAGTTCAAGCCCCAATTGAATTGTAAACATGTTTTATAGGCTAGTGAGTCAAGCGATTATAAGCTAGGAGGCTTATGTGATAATTAGGTCAGAGATCTTAGATGCTTAAGGCCAGTAAGCCTATTTTTGTATATGCAAACACTCATATCATTAATATAAATGCATCGATGCATGTAGACCAACCACGATAAAAGAGTATGGGGGAATAAGCTCCACTAGGAATGGAAAGGGAGGGATAAGAGCCCATTAAAGGGGCTAAACTAGAGGGCTTATCTCAAAAGGAATATTATATTATTATTTCCTAAAGACTATGGTGAGGATAATTGCTTTATCCTAAGTCTCATGGAAGAGGGAATGAATCCCAAGTGGAGAGAAACGAGCTCCAAGAGAGCCATGTGTCAATCATGGCGCATGAAAATATAGGTGGGGGAAAATAGTCTATTTTTCCATCATTTCCCCATTCACTCACACACAGAGCCATCACCTCCATCGTCGACCCCTGTAACTTGCACGCACCTCTGGAACCAGCAGGCACCTTGAGTTATCTCGTACTTTTCCAGTGAAGCACATCGCACCTATAATTTTCCTAAGCCCGTAACATTCCTTAACAGTTTGTTGTTGTTTCCATCATATGATCTATACCCAAGCTTTGTTACTGCCATCACCCTTACATAATTGACTAAGGAGATGGACTAAGAAGCAGGTTGGCAGGCATGTGGTTTGAAGAAGCGGGTTGTCAGGCCCATGGACTGAAGAAGCAAGTTGCCAGACTTGTAAGCAACTCTCTCCATGAAAGAGAGGTTGTTGGGGAAGTGATTTTCCCAGAGGGAGCCCAACGGCAGTTGTAGTGCTCTAAGAATTCCTATCTGGCATGTTGCTGAAGCCATGGAAGGGAAGTGGGGCAGCCGAGGGAATGTTGATCAGAGAAGAGGCACACTTCCTGGGGTGGGACAGGAATTTGGGGAATGAGAAGTTGTAGGTTGTTAGTGTGATTTGGCTCCTGGGATGAAATCCTTCATATTGACTGTGCAACTTCCATTTGTCTTAGCCTAGCCTAGGAATCCCTTTACCCAGGTGGAGTTTAGTCCCAGCTCGAGGGTGACCCACTGCTAAGAGTGATGAGCAGTGTGGTATAAGGCTGGGAGGTTCATGGAAGCTTTGCATGCAGTTGGTGGTCTACTATAAAAAGACAAGTATCCATTATGTGTTCATTTGCATACTATGTATTTGTCCATGTCTTATATTTATGAGTTTTTCCTGTATATGTTGTATGTATAAGCTTATTGTTATTTCTACATTAATTTGTGTATTAGCATAATGTAATTGTATGTTAATTTTTATATGTATGAAGTTCCACAAGAGTTTATGTGTGCCATAGCCCAACGGGACTATGGTTGGGTATGTATATTTTTTAATATCAAAAACATGAGAAGTTCTCAATGTGGCAGTCCCTGGCCTGGGTGGTTGGAAAAGGAGGAGACTTCCTGGAGGTTGAAAAGCAGGGCGTTATGGATGGAGGTAGGAGACAATAACACAATTTTTTTTCATCAATACGCCATCTATCAAAAGAACATCAATATGATTTGGGATATCAAAAATGTTGAAGGTGTCACAATCAGCTCCTTTAAGGAAAAAGCAGAGGCGGGGGCAAAATTCTTCGAATCCCAATTTTTTCAACTTGAAGGATGTCTAATCCAGGAAATCCTCTCAGTAGTCTCCAAATTCCCAGTTGTTTTCACCGAGGAAATGAACCAGTCAATGGAGGCTGAAATATCTGAATCAGAGATGCAAGATGCTCTTTTCTCAATGAAAAATGTCAAAAGTCCGGGTCCGGACAGTTTCACGGTTGAGTTCTTCAAACATTTTTATGACTTAATCAAGAATGATCTCCTAAAAGTGGTTACTGAATCCAAAAATAATGGCAAAGTCATAAACTCCTTCAACTCTACATTCATCTGCCTAATCCTGAATACTCAAAAGGGAGACTCGTTTAGTGACTATCAATCAATCTCCTGCTGCAATGTAATCTACAAACTTATTTCCAAGGTGATCGTGCATCGGTTAAATCCCCTAATGAGTGAGTTTATTGGAGAAAAACAATTTGGATTCTTGCACAACAACCAAATACATGATGTGGTCGTAATGGCTCAAGAAACGTTGCACTTTGTCAAACAAAGAAATTTGAAATCAGCCCTCCTCAAATTGGACGTTACAAAAGCATATGATAGGGAAAATTGGACGTTTCTTCAGCTAACCTTGCTCCAATTGGGATTAAACCTCGATTATATAAATTGGATCATGGTTTGTCTGCAAAGTGTCTCCTTCGTTGTCTTAATTAATGGTGTCACTTCGAGGTTTTTCAAAGCCTCTCGAGGCCTAAGACAAGGTTGTCCTCTTTCCCTATTTTTGTTTCTAATTATTGTGGAAGACTTAATCAGGATTCTAAATGAGGCCAAACGTGATGGTGTTCTCAAAGGAATAAAGGTGACTGACAGAGAAGAAATCTCCCACCTGGAATTTGTTGACATCTTTTGTAGTATAAAGGGCACCATTCGAGATTTCAAGTCCCTTACCTAGATCTTTTCTGCACAGCAACAAGGATGTCCATTAACTTGGATAAATCATGTATCATCATTTCAAATTTCCCTGAGCATGTTCAAAATGATATTTTCGTGCTCCTCTCTACACCAACCAAGTCTTTGGACGAAGGTTTTAAATACCTTGGATTTGCACTGAAACCGGACAACTATAGAGTAACGGATTGGGATTGGCTCATATGCAAGGTGGAAGCCAGAACTTCACTATGGGTTCATCGTCTCCTATCCAGAGGAGGCATATTAGTACTATTGAAATTGGTGCTCCAAGGAATACCAATGTATTTGAATTCCATAATGATCATTCCTAAAACATTACTCAACAAGATTCAAAGCATCTACTCTCGTTTCTTGTGGACTAGACACAAAAAATGCTCTCACCTAGCGAAGTGGTCCTCGATAGTTTCCCCAAAGGATTTAGGAGGATGGGGGATTAAATACATCCACCTCTTTGCTCAAGCCCTTGCAGGAAGAAATGTTCAGAGGTTAATTGTGGGAGATTCTCTTTGGACACGAGTTATTTCATCAAAATACTTCCCTAACCAATCTATCCACGAATGGTTGTGAGCCCCTTTTAAATCAAATAAAGGGTCAATAGTCTGGAAGGTGTTAGTCAAATCTTCCCCCTAGTGGGACTTTGGACTGCTTGGAAAGTAGGAAATGGTAGAAGCATAAGAATAGGGAAAGATCCATGGTTGGGAGTCGGGGACAGCTACACGCTCTCCCCTCGATTGATTCAAGCTTTAGCTAACCATGAGATCTTTTTCCTTAAAGACGCCAAAACCAGCTTCCTGCAACCAAGAGGTCACCTAGGATGGATCTCTGTGGTTGCTTTAAATCTCTCTGAGGATCTCCATGATGAATGGAACTCCTAGGTGGGAAAGTTATGCGAAAACCACATTCTTTTAGATGAAGACATGGTAGACTCCTTGGTTTGAATGAAAAACTTTAAGAACAGAACTTTCACAACAAAACGTGGTTACAAAGCTTGGACTGATTTGCACTCTTTGGGAGAAAAAAATGGTGGTGGAGAAAAATGTGGAAAATCAATGCCCCGCCTAGATGCAAACTTACCTTGTGGCTCGCTTTAAACAATAAATTACTAACCATGTAGAATTTCATCAAAAGGGGATGGAACGGGCCCAACTAGTGCTCTCTATGTAAAGCAAGCTCTTAAACAGTTTCTCACTTGTTTATTCATTGTCCTTATGCAGTACAGGTTTTTCACTCGGTTAAAGAAAATCTACAGGCCAAAACCGACTCGAATAAACCGAGCTTGAAGGAAGGTTTCAAAGATTGGCTTTTGGACAAGTCAGTGAAACTTTGCGCCATCTTACCGAGCATCCTTGTCAACAATGTGTGGTGGGCCCGCAATTAAAATATTCACAAAGATAGACTTGTCCCCCCAGAAGTGACAACGGCCTTAACAGTTGGGAAAATGATGTAATTTATGAACAAAGACCCAACGGATCCCTTTGCTCCCCGAAATAGACTATAGTTCCCCTTGGGGGTATTTTGATCATGCCAATCAAGGCCATCCTCCTAATTGTGGAGTCGGGGTGGTTCTTTACATCAGTCATAAACACTATATTTTCATCTGATATGCGTGAGGCCCTGGTTCCAACAACCGAGCAGAATATATAGCCTTATGGACCCTTCTAGAGACAACTAAAGAAAAAAATGTCAAGAAATTACAGGTGATGGGGGATTCAAAGCTTGCGATAGATTGGGCAAACGGAAAAAACTCAGCGCAAGATATTAGACTTCAAAATATTATGTGGGATATCAAGCTCACTTGTTGTGCCTTTGAGGGGCTCTCCTTCCTTCACATCCTCTGTGAGCTTAACTCCAAAGCAGCTAAATTGTCCAAAGAAATGTTGAGCCTTCCCACTGGAGCATTCGGGTACTACTAGTTCCTCGATGGGGAGGAAATAGAAGCTATGGAATTCTAGTTCTAATATATGTTTAAACAATGTTGGGTACAGTCACTAGTATGCTGGAAAAAAAATTATATTTTTTTTGTTAAAAGATCAGTGGACTGGTCAATAGAGTTTGACTAAGAGAAGGGGAAACCTATGAAAAAGACTTAATAAAGAAAACAAATTCTCAAAATATATATATATATATATATATATATATATATATATATATATATATATATATATATATATATATATATATATATATATAATTAATAAAGACTTAATGTTTTTGTTTACTTTCATACTAAATTTTTTCATAAATTGTTCTCTCTATATATATATAATTTCAATTTTTTTAGAATAAAGAATAAATGTTATTGTAAGAAAAATAATTTTTTAAAATTTGAAAAGTGAATGTTTCTATTTACTTTTATATACTGATTTTTTTTCATGAAGTATTATTCTTTTTTAGTGAATTTGTGAATTATATGCATATCCATATTTGTATTTAAATCTTACTAATACTAGTAATCATAATCTGTTTTTAAGGTTAAGCTAGACACCAAATTGGTGTATGAGACCTCTTGTTTGTAGGACAAGGGATCCCCTCCAAGCAGGAATTTGACTGTTAAAGTTTATAGAGGTATGCATACTTTACCCCTCTGGATTTGAACCTCTGTCTATAGTTTAAATATCACATAAACCCTGTGTCTATATGAGAGTGGTGTGGCTGCAATAATAGAGAATACATAATATGTTTTCTCTAGTATTATCCTCACCCTCATATTATGTATTCTCTATTATGAGGGTGGCTGCAATAATAGGGAATACATAATATGTTTTCTCTATTATTGCTCCCACCCTCATCTAAACATATTCAATATATATACATATAATGACTCTGAAATGTCTGTGTATACACTCATTGTAAGATGTATATGTACATACGCACTGTAACATATATATGTACAAACAATGTAATATATAAACTGTAACATACATATATATGTACATACATGCTGTAACATATATATGTACAAACATTATAAAATGAAAGTCATAAACTCTGCATGGAGCTTATCCCTTGCCATTTTGAATGGCCAGCCATAAGGACCAAGTTGCATAGAGTTTCTGGATGGACGTGCATGCACTGCCTTACCAAGTTGCATAGAGGTTTTGGATGGACGCGCATGCACTGCCATCAATAGTATGCAGCGCAAATAACACCAGTCAGGGCACCTTGTACAAGAAAATTTAGGTTGGCAGAGAATCAAAGGGGCATTGAACTTTATCAGCTGTGAGCAACCTTTAATTTCTGTCGACATGCACTGTAATTCGTAGCATTCTGTAGTAACTTGTGCTTACACGCTCGGTTAGTTATGCCTTATCGAACAGACTTGAGTTGCCTTCCGGCGGTTGTTATAAGTCGGCTCGTCATTGTAATTCAGAGGTGGCAATTTTAGCTTCGCCGTCTGATGCTTAAGGCAGTTTTTATTCAAAAGCTGGTCTGAATTTTATCCTCTTGTGGCATTTTTTATTGCGTCCACATCATCAGATTGACACTGAAAAGGGTCCATCATCACGGGCCAATGGTTCAAATTTCTTACTTTTCTAACATTTTGTGGAAGTCGATCCTTTTTCTATTTTAGGCTAGGTGTTGTATTGATGTAGGGGCATTAAAATACTATATGTTGGTGCCTCAATTGGACATAATAAAGGATTTGTAATTTCATGATAAAGAGGCAAAGCGCAACAGGTAAATCATTAGCCACTGGAGGGTTGTGCTCACAACTAATGGAATAAGCCAAGAAATGTATGCACACATGGACATGGAAGCACAAGTGTACATTAACAAAGAGAGAACTTGTGCATGAAGGAAAATAGACCCCAATAAAAAGTTGGAAAGAGTAGTTATGAAGTCGATTCAAAGAAACCAAGAGGTCAATCATGGGACAATCATAACAGATACACAATAAAAACAAGATTGCACGAGGGAGATTATGGCTCTCAATTGGAGATAAGGTGAATGCAAAATACCATAGGTTGCTTTGGTATGTAAGGTACGTGAAGGAAATATGCAAAGAAGTGATAGAATTATTACCAAAAATAGTAACAGAAAGAGATGAAATAGTAAGCACAATGACAATATATATGCAAATGATGATGCCTTTATTATCTTGAGAGAAAAGTTCGCTTACCTCTTCAAGGTGACAATCTCCAATGGAAAATAGCTTGAGTACAAATGATTTCACAAGACAAGATTTTCCATGCTTTCTACTCCTATATATACTATTTCTATCTTCTTGAGAACATTCTAGAGGCGAAACCTTCTAGTAAGTCTTCTTGCATTAAACGTGTTCACATAATTACATAGGCCTTATTTACTAATGACAACTTTTATTACATAGAAAAACATTTTATTCTATCTACTTGAGGGGTTAGGGAGGTTAAGACCCTAACATGCCCTACCCCTTGAAGAACAACCTTGTCCTCAAGGCTTGAGATGTAGAAATTGTTGCAAAATGGCGACCAACTCCCATGTGGCAAACTCGGGTTGTGTATCCTTCCACTGTGTTAAAAAATCTCGAACTGTGTTTATGGAGACAATGCTCGTGTTGGGATATGAATACTTGTGGTTGTAACCAAATGGAACCTTCTTCATCCAATTCTAGGAGACTAGTTTGAATCTGGCACTTGGTTCCAATCACTCGCTTTAAGCAAGAAACATGAAAAAATGGCCTTCATGAGTAAACAATATCGCAACCACCCATGTCAATAGAAAACATGTTGGATTTCATATTGTAATCACCAATTTGCAGGTGCACATTTTTACAATGACCCCCACATTTCATGGAACCACCATTAGCAATCATGATTTGAAAGTTATTGAGTGCATGGATATAACAAAGAGTCTCTTGAGCAATTCGATGATGAATAAAATTATGGGTGAGACCATTATCGATGAGGATAATGATTTTATGATGCTTGATATAGCCAATTAACTTAAGGGTTTAGGGAGTGGAGAGGCTAGTGAGAGCATGCAGAGAGATGAGAGGTTCTACCTCGGGTGGATCAAAGGGTGGGTTGGTATCATCATCCTGGGGCAGTTCTTCTAGAGGGGAAACATCACCTTCATCTTTAGAAATTTCCTCAAAAATGGCCATAAAAATATTTTTCTCCTTGCATTTGTGCCTCGAAAAATATTTTTCATCACAGTTGTAGAAAAGACTCTTAAGTTGGCATTCAACCATTTCTGCCCAAGTTAATTTTTGGACTTTAAGAGGAGGGGAAGGAGGAGTTGGATTGGTGGAACAAGGATGTGGAATAAAAGATGGATTTTTTATTTAAGTGACTACATGATGTGCTTCCTTGACTCTATGACTGGCTTCAAGCTAGGTATGGGGGTGATCCATTATGACATGAGGTCCAATGTCATCCTTGAGGTCACTAATAAAGAATTCATGGAAGAAGGTGTCTGACATTCCTTTAGTTCAGAAACCCAATTGCTCAAAAGAAGTGATGTAATCTTCAACTAAACAAGATTGTTTAAGCTTGGTCAAATGACCCAAATGATGAGTGTCTGTGTCAAAGCATTCATAAAGGTCTGCAATAAATTTGATCTAATAAATATAGCCTCGATGTGATTTTTTACGCCATTGCTACAATTGTCAGCATTTTGGATCCAAATTAAGGACACCTAAACGAAGTTTGATCAAGTCATCAATGGTGCTATGTAATGAGAAATAATGTTACGTTTGAGTGACCCAACTAGTGGGGTCTGATCCATCAAATTTATTCACCTCAACTTTAGGAAGATGCAGGTCACGAGTAAGAGGGTTAGAATGAAAGGCCATGGAATGGGATGAGTCAACACCCTCTTGGTATAAAGGTTTGTTCAAAGGAAAGAGGACCCTTGGATGGATGCAATCATGTTGTTAGGGAATTCATCTAGTCAAAGAGATTGTCCAATTTAGTGAGCTAGTCATCCAGTGTATGGAGGAGAGAATTTATGGCAACAATTCTTGAAGTAGCTTCTTTGACTACATTGTTGAGGTTGGTCATGAACTTGTCCAAGGAAGTGATGTGGTTTTCAAAGTCTTTTTTGTGGGTATTTTCCATCTGAGAGATAAGTGGGAAAGAATAAGGTTGGTGGGTCCATACAAAAGGGCTTATGAGAGAGTGGTATCACTACAATCATCACGAAAAGAGGAATCTAGTGAAAGGGATCCAAAATAAGTGTGCCAAAGAATGGTGGGTGGGTCCATAGAAAAAAAAAAGGCTTAGGAGAGAGGGGTACCATTGTGATCAATGTGAAGAGAGGAATCCAGTGGGATAGGTCCCAAATAAGGGTGCCAGTGGGACCACTTTTTTCTTTTACTCCTACAGAGTTATACTTTGGTCTGATTAATATTGCAATGAAAAAATGCCCAAATTATCAATAGTGAAGATTGTGTAGGAATTTCGTAGCCTAGATGTAGGAAACGGGGTTGCCCACACTGGATGTGCAGATTTTAAACACTTATTATGTTTTGTTTTGTTTTAGCAGCAACAGTTAGGGTTTTTAGGGTCCTAAGGACAAGGGATTGCTCTATTTTATAACTCTCTTATATAGTTGTAGGGTCCAACAGTAGTACTTGGCCTAATATCTCATGGTTGTAACTAATGAAGATCAACCATACCCTTAGCTCCACTGCCCAATTACCCATGTACGTGAGAGTAGTATTCCTGAGTTTTTTTCTCAATGCCACTACAATAATCAGGCAGTCAAATGGCAAATCTACGACTAGTTTCAAAATATGTATTTTAACTCTGAGTTTCTATGCTAACAACGTTTTTTGAACTTTTTCAGATTTCCTTCTTCATAAATTCTTTGAATGGGACAAAGGCCAAACAAGACAACCATACAAAATCATTATTTTTGTTTTCAATAATACATTGAAGAGATCTTCAATTTCCAACTCCATAGTTGAATTTAAATGTGTTTATTTTACATAGAATAGAGGGCCCATTTCTCCACATGAAATTTCAAGTGATAACTACAATGAAATTCAAGGCCCTCATACTTGTAGAAGGAATTATCTCCAATTTGTCCCATTAAATATGATGATAACCCAACATTGATTTAAAATATACATTTTATAAATTGTTTTAAGTAAGTTAACTAAATGCTTAAATATATTTTCAATTTTTCAATTTTTAAAGATCAAGGAAATATTACTATGCATGCTTAAATATATTTAAATATTTACACTTAAAAGACCACCAAACCAAGTTGTATGAGATTTTATACTTTAACTATTCACAACTATTCATTAAAATTTAAGTGTTAAAACAAAAGTCCAGCTTCAACTAGAATAGCTAAGGCTCACATTGTAGTTTAACATTTAAAAATTCACCTATTCATTAATTGTTAATATAACCCATATACTCTGATCTGGATTTAGGAGCGAAACGAACTGATTAATAGACTGAATACAATAAACATGAAGATACGGAGAACAACACATATATCCAGTGAAAAATATCTTCTATTGAATAAATGAAATAGGCTGAAACTGTAAAACTGCAGGACTGAAAACAACTTGCTCAAATGGTGGTAGTTATCTCTGAGAAGAGATGTGGTTTCTATGTGCATATGTCTGATCAGAATGATTACAATCAGGCTCTAGAGGCATTTTTAACATTACTCATGAATGTCAAAACCCTAGACATCCAAAAACCTAACCCTAGGAGATGAAACACCAAAATTTATGTGGACCTTGATGGGTAAGTTGGTACCTCATCTTCCTGGGGTCGTAACTTTTGCATATGACCTTCGTTTTAGGCGCGTGATAGCCCATTGGAAACGTCTTTTCGAGAAATACACATTACACCATCAAACTTTGACTCTGCATATAGTTTGATTGTGGCAAGCCAAAAAAACATTATTTAGGGCCTTAAAACAACCCTGGAAGTATAGAAATATGTGTTGACGTGAAAACATCCAAAATAAGCCAGTTGGATTAGGTGGGCGGCCACCAGTATCCACCTGGAAGATGTGTAAGGATTTAGACAACCCCAGAAGTGTATAACCCACAATTACAAATAAGTACAGAAGAACATGTTGAACTAAAAATTGTCAAGAGGAGCCAGTTGGAACAGGTGGGTGGCCACCAATATCCACCTAGATCAGTCCTCCCCCCTTAGGAAGAAATGGTATCCATTGCATTGATTTCCCCCATCAAGTGAGGAAACTTTTGCTGAATTTGGCCCCGGGTGAGCCACTTGCCTTGGTGTAGGAGTTGCCCTGCCTTGACAAACCAATAAAGTTGGATCCTTTGTTGGTGAGTGCCCTTGACTTGTGTGTCCATTATCTGATCAGTGGATGCTTGTTCCATATAGTCAAGGTTGATTTTTGTTGGTTTCAGTGACTCTTCGATCTCTGAAGTGTCTAATAATGGTGGAAAGTATGGCCGAAGGAGGTCCACATTGAACACTCGGTGCAAGCCAAGAAAGGGTGGAGTGTTGAGCTCAAAAGCAGTGTTACCCACAGACTTGGTGATAGTGTAAGGCCCATAGCGAAGTGGGTGGAGCTTCTTATGGGGCCTTGTAAGGCTCTCTTTCTGCAAATGTAACCAGAGCTTGTCTCCCACCTAAAACTGGTGTGGTACCCTATGTTGATCATGGCATTGGTTGTACTTAGCTTTGGCTTTCTGCAAAATATCATGGACCTATTGGTGGATGTGCTAAATCCACTCAATGAATCTCGAGGCTTTGTTGGTATCAGACTGAAAATGGAAAGATTATGTTTGTGTGGTTGCAAGAGGTAGTGAAACATCAATGGGACCCAAGGGTTGGAATCCTAGCCCCACCTGAAACGGGCTATGGTCGGTGGAGCTATGGAGAGCCATGTTGTAACTTTATTGAACAAAGGGAAGACTCTCATACCATGTACGCAGATTATTAGATTTGTACATGTGCAGGATGTTCACAATCATTCGATTGATGCCCTATGTTTGGCCATCAGTTTGGGGGTGGAAAGAAGTGGATTTAGTGAGCTTGGTGTCCAAAAATGACCAGAGACTCCACCAAAATGTGTTGAGGAACCTGTTGTCTCGGTCAGAGATGATGGTCTGTGGTATCCAAAAATGGACACATACTCATTTGAAGAATATCTTGGAAGTATATATCGTTGTGATGTTCTTCTTGCAGGTTGTGAGGATGGCCATCTTCGAAAACCGATCAACTACCACAAATACACAATCATTTCCTTTCTTGGTGGACGAGAGGCTAGACATGTAATCCATTGAGATGGATTCCCAAGGCTTCTCGGGAGTACGAAGAGGGGTGTATAAGCCTTGATTCTTGATGGTTGGCTTGGCAATGGAACAGGAAATGCAAGATATGATATATGTGTTGACGTCTTGTCGAAGTTTTGGCCAATAAAAATGTGTTTGTAGAACGGCCACAGTTTTCTCCACACCAAAATGTCTTGCCATCCGACTGTAGTGAGCCTCACAAACAATATTTTCATACTCACTTGCAGGAACAGAGAGATGGCCCATATGGAATAACAGTCTGTCCTGAATGTAAAAATCGGTGACATTCACGCATGTACCCAAGAGCTTATAGGTGGTGGTGAAGTTTGGATCTTGCTGATAAAGTTGGGGCCACTCATATGCCTCATGTCCATAGGAATGTAGCACGGTGGTGAGTGCAACCATGGGAGGTCGACTGAGGAAGTCAGTGACACGATTTGTGCTCCATGTCTTATAGTACTTGATGTTGAGATGGAACTGTTGCAGGTAGGTGGAACACTTCTGATGGAGGTCATTCTACAACTTCCCCTATGTCAGTGTGAACTGCAGAGGCTTGTGATCAGTGTGGATGATTGTCTCATTTCCCAGAATGTAATGTTTCCATTGACGACAGGATTGTACAATGGAATAAATTTCCTTGTCATAGGTTGGGTATTTCCAGACAATATCTGAGAGTGTCTCACTATGGTATTCCATCAGATGATCATGCTCAGTGAGAACTGCAACTACAACATAGTCAGATGTATCAGTCTCAATATCGAATGGTTGTTGCAGATCGGGCAAGGAGAGTACTGGAGCTGAGAACAAGTGATTTTTGAGATCATCAAATGCTCGTTGTTGTTCCTTCCCCCATGTGAACTTTTCCCTACCACCAGCCTTGGTCACTTGACTGAGGGCCCATGCAATATGGGAGAATCCCAACACAAACCGTCGATAGAAGTCGATCAGTCCCAAGAAGCTTTGAAGATCGGTTAGTGTGGTCGGGGTTAGCCAGTCATGGATGACTTGAATATTAGCTGGATCAACATGTACCCCGTGCTCATCAACAATGTACCCCAAGTATTGGACCCTATTCATGCCAAAGGAGCATTTTTTCAAGTTGGCATATAACTTATGTTGTCGTAGAGTGATCAAAACCTATTGAACATGTTGCATGTGCTCCTCCTAAGTTCTGTTGAAGATGAGGATGTCATCCAAATATACCACCACAAAATAGTTGGTGAAGGGTCTCAGTACATCATCCATCAACCTCATGAAATCGGTTGGTGCATTTGTTAAGCCAAAGGGCATGACTAGTCATTCGAAGAGACCTTCTTTAGATTTGAAAGTTGTCTTACATACATCATTTGGTTTGATGGGAACCTGGTCATAGCCATACTTTAGGTCAATCTTGTTGAAGAACTTTTCCCCCTTGAGTTGGTTAAGAAGGTCATCAATTATGTGAATTGGGTATCATTTCCTAACTGTGATTTTCTTTAATGTTATGTAATCAATGCAAAGCCACCAAGTCATGTCCTTCTTCTGCACCAGTACAATTGGGCTTCCGCAAGGGGATGAGTTGGGTCTGATGTGCCCCTTTTGAAGAATCTCTTGGATCTAACACTTGATTTCGTCATTTTCCATCAGCGAGCGATGATATATTTTCCATTACGTAGAGGTGCATCGTCAGTTAGATCAATTGGATGCTTGACTTGGCAGTGCATCGGTACCCTGGTGGATGAGGAGAATATTTCTCTGTACTCTTCCATGATCCCATCCACTTGCTTATGCTACAAAGAGAGGCTCTATGTAGAGGCCACGGATGTGGCAGTGACCTTCTGCTTACTGTGAGCATGGATCACAACAAAGACAAACTTCTCGGTCTATGAAATGACCTTGCTGCATTGCTTAGGAGAGATTAAAGAAATAGTGGTAGGCGGCGCTACCTCTAGTATCATGTACATTTTTCTACCCAAAGTAATAATAAAATGGCAGGGTCCAGACTCATACACAACGTGACGCTTCCAAAAATATGGTTATCCTAAAAGAACATCACAAATTTCAAGGGGAGCAATATCACAAAATACCTCATCTTTGAAAGGCTTGAGGTTGTAGGGAAGACGGCACCGTTGGCTGACACGAAGATCTCTTCCTTGGCGAAGCCAGCCGATGGTGTAGGGTTGTAGGTGTGGTGTTTTCAGCATGTCCAACTACTTGACGACCTTTCGAAGATCAGGTTCTTCTGACTCTCGCTATCAACAATGAAATGAACCGGAGCCCCCTTTAAACACATCTGTGAGTGAAAGAGTTGTTCCCCTTCCTCTAGTTCTTCTGGTTCGCTTGGATAGACTTTGGTGGTAGCGACAGTGGAACTAGTTTCGGCATCGATAATCCGCTTCCCTCCTTCTAGATTTGATTCAGAGTCAGAATCAGCCTCTAACTCGGAAGCTTTCAACTCGGCCACGAGTGACTGCTTGGAACATCATTCTTCGATGTTGTTCCAAGGGCTTTTATGGTATTCACACAATTTTCCCATGTCCTTCTTCGACTTCCCATTACCCTTCTTTTGTTGCATCTTGGATTGGTTGTCTTGAGAGTGGCCATATTTTCTCTATCCCTTGTTGTGTGGGTTGGGGCTGCCTTTGCCCTGCTTTGGCTATGAGGAGTTTGCAGATCCAAACTCTCGCCTCTTCTGCTTAAATTTCTGCTCGATCTTGACAACATATCTATAAGCCATACCCAATGATGCAATGTCAAAAAAATCCATTTATGTTTGAATATATCTATGCAAACAATCGCAGTATTTAAGCACCAAATGTCACTCAGAGTCTTTGATACCTAATTTGGTGCGCAAGGTATCGAAAATATTGGTGAAATCTAGTACTGTCTGGTCCCTTTCCTGACACGAGGTGGTCCATCTAGTGTACTAGTCCTCGTATCTTCCAACATGGTAGTATTGTTCTTTAATTGCATCCTAGAAGGAATCCCATGTAGGATCGAACGTAAATATTGTATATTCCTCTATGGCCCTTTGCTCGGAGTAAGTATCCCACTAGTTCTTAACATGGGGGCCTTGAGGAGTACAAAAGTAATATTTTCTCTATCGAAAAAATTGTGGACCGAGAAATACCCCTTGAGAATATTCAACCATTTATCTACAGCATCCGCATCTATCAGTCCTTCAAATAATGGAATATCAAAGTTTACCTATACCTTAAAGGGGGTTGCATGGTCGTTTGATGAATATGCTTCTCCTTTGGGCAGCCGCCGAAGGATCTGTGCAAAGTTGTCCATCATTTCGTTCCTTTTTCACACAAGGGCTTCCTCGAGCAACATTTTAAAAGGATCTCCTGCTCCATCATCTTTCTTTTCGTCCCCCATAGGTTTTTGTTGGGCTCGGCATGGCCAATCTTAGAAAGGCTTGACCGGTTCAAGTCCCAACTTCTTGTACCCATATCTTGTCGGAGACATGCACAAAGAAAAATAAATGAAGAGTAGACCATTTTTATACCACTGATCTGGATTTAGGAGCAGAACGAACTAATTAACATACTAAATACAATAAACACAGATATATGGAGAACAACATAGATATCCAATGAACAATATCTTCTATTGAATAAATGAAATAGACTGAAACTGTAAAATTGTAGAACTAAAACAATTTGCTCGAATGGTGGTAGTTATATCTGAGAAGAGATGTGGCTGCTACGTGCATCCATCTGAGAAGAATGATTATAGTGAGGCTCCAAAGGCCTTTTTAACATTACTCATGAATTCCAAAACCCTATACATCCAAAAACCTAACCCTAGGAGGTGAAACGCCAAAAGTTATGTGGGCCTCGATGGGTAAGTTGGTACCTCAACTTCTCAAGGTCATAACTTTTGCATACGACCTCCGTTTTAGGCACATGATAGCCCGTTGGAAAGGTATTTTCGAGAAATACACATTAGGCCATCAAACTCTGACTATGTCTATAGTTTGACTGTGGTAAGCCAAAAAAACATTGTTTACGCCCCAAAACGGCCCTGGAAGTACAAAAAGATGCATTGACATGAAAACATCCAAAATAAGCCAGTTGGATTAGGTGGGCGGCCACTAGTCTCTACCTGGAAGATGTGTAGGGATTCAAACAACCCCATAAGTGTAGAACCCACAATTACAATGAAGTACAGAAGAACATGTTGAACTAAAAATTGTCAAGAGGAGCCACTTGGAATAGGTGGGTGGCCACCAATATCCACCTAAATCATACTCTTTCGTATACATAAGTATAAAGTTAAATGGTATAAACAAGAGAATGATTTTGTAAAAAAAGACAAAGTAAAAAATAAACACATAATTTTATTATTGTTTCCCTTAATATTTTGAATGAACTTTGAAGTCACACACATTACCTAATCAACCTTAAAAAATAGATACATTGAGACCATGAGTATGAACTTTTAACTTATAATTTAAAATGTATCTATTTGATATCATATTGTTTCATTTGTATGTTTTTGTTAAACACTTAGGTATTAAACTCTGCTTTTTATATTAGTTAGTAATTCTATTCTCACAAAACTCATATATATATATATATATATATATATATATATATATATATATATATATATATATATATATATTTNTTTCTAGTTTCTTAGAATGAAAAATGACTTAAAAAAAAATTAATAATTTTTATATATTTCAAGTGCATGTTTCTATTTACTTTAGTATTTTAGTCATACTAGATTTTTAGTTAATTATTTCCTTTCCTCCTCTTTAGTGCATGTTTCTATTTAAATTATTATTTTAGTCATACTAGATTTTTAACTAAGAATTTCTTTTCCTTCTCTTTACTGTATACATATCCATATTCATACTCAAATCTTACTACTCTATTTTTAGTTAAGTATTTCCTTTCCTCCTCTTTAATGTATACATATTCATACTCAAATCTTACTAAGGTTAGTTATACTTTATTAAATAGAGTTGATTTGTTATTTTTAGTTTCATTGTTTGTGGACAAGGGATTTCCTCCCTTTTCATGGAGATATTTGACTGCTAAAGTCTATCGAAATATAAATATCCACCCCTCAGGATTTGAACTTGTGACTTTTAGGAGGAAACACACATTCTTAACCATTAGACCCACTCAAGATTAATTACAACAATATGTGATTATACAATCATTCACTTGATCTGATTTTTTTAGTGAGATGTGTTGTGTTTGCACATCGTGTATTACAACACAATTATGGCTAATAAAAATATATATATTATTAGCATTGAATTTGTGTCATATAGTGTTGATTTGTGCATCGTGACATGCATTGTTATTGCATTGTACCACGTCAAACTTGGGTCTGTTATCACACAATCTGTACTTGCCCCAAAATCCCAAGGCAAGTGGGTATAGAATTGTCATAATTGGCAATAACCTATCATTGTCACCTTAATAGGAGATCCCTTTTTATTTAGGAGTATGTTTAAGCTACCCCAGGGGAGACGTCTTTGGTGACCTGGGGGGTTTGAGAAGGCTAAGGCTAATTCTCACAAGGAAACCCTTTCATTCTCACAGATCACTCTAATCAGAGGTTTCTTTTATGTCTTAAGGATGAAGAAAATGAAAAGGTATTGTGTACCTGCCTAGAACAAGACAATAAGGCAAACGGGGCACTTTCCAGATACCAGATGATTGTTAGTTTCATAAGACAATAAACCTTCGTAAAATAAGCTAGATGATTGTGAATTTTCAGCTATGCATCAGTTTATAATAGAAATTAATATCTTAGAACAGCCACAATATTCAAGCCTTGAAATTGCTTGAAAAAGACAATAAAGAGTGACTTTAACTAAGCAAATTGATAGTAAATTGTCACAAGAAAAATTGGCAATGATAGGTTAGATTTTAATGGCACTTTTGCAGAGATTTTGTTGTAGTCATATGGTTGTACCTATCTTTGTTAACAGCAGCAATTTTAAATGGTTAAAAGTGCAAGAAAACCATACACAAACTAGCACTTACCTAGTAGATTCACTAGCAATTATCACAATTAGGTTTTGATTGGTTCTAGTATGAGTTATGTAGGTAAATGTGGTAAATTAATGCAAGTTTATATGGTTGTAGCAATGTTTTTCTACAGCAGCAAGTTAGCTTAGGAATTAGTCTAATCTAGGGTTATAAGAAGTTATTAAAGGGTTCAAAGATAAGAGTTTAAGTGTTTGTTTGCTCAATCACCACTTGTAAGAGGTAGTCTAGTGTCTTTCTAGGGTTAATGGAGTCACTAATGGCAGCAGAAAATTCCTAGAGGAAACGTAGCAAATGATAATAATATGTTAAGGGATGGAGAGGACAAAAGAGGTGTTGGTATCCCAAGGCCTCAAAAATCCTTTTCCAAGAGAAAATTGCTAGAAACTAACAAGGGTTAGGCCCTAGTGATTTTCTCTTTCCTTGAACAAAATGAAATAAATTATGTAATTGGAAAAGGAAGTAAGGTTACTAGAGTGATACAATGGTAGGGCTCTAGTATTTACTTCAAATTGGGTTCCTTTCAAGATATTTTAACATATGGAGGATTATAGGGAAAAAAGATGATAGCACATGTCATTCCCCTAGGGTTTCAAGCTAGTAATTTCATAATAGTAGAGTAAAAAATAACCATAGAATTCATTCACAATAAAGAAATGCATAATTTCTACTTACTTCACCAAGAATAATCTAGCAAATCACCCTAGTTGAAGATCCTCCACAAGAAAATAGCCAAAAAGCACTAAAATTTGCCTCCTTCAAGAAGTGTGCATCACTAGTTTCAGACAATAACCCTTAAAGAGGGTCAAATTTCAAACCTCACACTTGTGTGAGTGAAAAATGATGAAAAATATAAGATATTTTTCCCTTATTTATACAATACAAGTGACCTTTAATTACATTTTAGGTCAAAAAAGGCCGACATGGCCAGTTTACATCAAAAATCTAGTTTTACATAAAATTGACAATTAAAACCCTAATTTTATCTTTTAGGGATGACATCATGCCCCTCCTAGGGTGACGTTGGGACCCTTCTTGGAACGTTAGGCCTCCAAAGTGACACGTTAGGGCTCAAAACCCCTCAAAAACTGTCGCATGTGCCAACCAAGACGTCCCCATGCCAAAACACCAACTGGATGATATCAAGGCTCAGAATGATGACATCATGGGCCTTCAAGGGCCAATTTCATGGTGGGAGGGAAAGACCCCCCTAGGTCCAGGCCTGCCAAAGTTCCTATGGTGGAACATCCTCCATTTTCTCTCATGCAAGCCTCTAGTATCCCTCTGCCCCTAGTTGGGGTCTCAGCATCCATATGGTGGGATTTTATCCCCATGGAGGTCCGAGCTAATCATCTCCCCATATGTACCTTTCCATCGAGCATGGTCATGTTTTTATCGGGATAATTGTTAAGTGCGAACACAAATCAATCCCCCTAGCTTCACTGTGAAACTAGAACAAAACAAGACAGTACACTACTCTTTCCTTAGATTCGATTATCAAATGAGAAATGGATCTAGAACATACCTTTTAAATATTGAAGATCCGACTCCGCCAATGCAATCCAAGCTTTGTCACGAGGTTTATGAGAAATATCAGCAAATAAGCACAAGCTAATGAAGACAAGAATAACAGAGTCTATTTGATATGAAACTATGTATGTACATTAACAAAGAGAGAACTTGTGTACATTAACAAAGTGTACATTAACAAAGAGAGAACTTGTGCATGAAGGAAAATAGACCCCAATAAAAAGTTGGAAAGAGTAGTTATGAAGTCGATTCAAAGAAACCAAGAGGTCAATCATGGGACAATCATAAGAGATACACAATAAAAACAAGATTGCACGAGGGAGATTATGGCTCTCAATTGGAGATAAGGTGAATGCAAAATACCATAGGTTGCCTTGGTATGTAAGGTACGTGAAGGAAATATGCAAAGAAGTGATAGAATTATTACCAAAAATAGTAACAGAAAGAGATGAAATAGTAAGCACAATGACAATATATATGCAAATGATGATGCCTTTATTATCTTGAGAGAAAAGTTCGCTTACCTCTTCAAGGTGACAATCTCCAATGGAAAATAGCTTGAGTACAAATGATTTCACAAGACAAGATTTTCCATGCTTTCTACTCCTATATATACTATTTCTATCTTCTTGAGAACATTCTAGAGGCGAAACCTTCTAGTAAGTCTTCTTGCATTAAACGTGTTCACATAATTACATAGGCCTTATTTACTAATGACAACTTTTATTACATAGAAAAACATTTTATTCTATCTACTTGAGGGGTTAGGGAGGTTAAGACCCTAACATGCCCTACCCCTTGAAGAACAACCTTGTCCTCAAGGCTTGAGATGTAGAAATTGTTGCAAAATGGCGACCAACTCCCATGTGGCAAACTTGGGTTGTGTATCCTTCCACTGTGCTAAAAATTCTCGAACTGTGTTTACAGAGACAATGCTCATGTTGGGATATGAATACTTGTGGTTGTAACCAAATGGAACCTTCTTCATCCAATTCTAGTAGACTAGTTTGAATCTAGCACTTGGTTCCAATCACTCGCTTTAAGCAAGAAACATGAAAAAATGGCCTTCATGAGTAAACAATGTTGCAACCACCCATGTCAATAGAAAACATGTTGGATTTCATATTGTAATCACCAATTTGCAGGTGCACATTTTTACAATGACGCCCACATTTCATGGAACCGCCATTAGCAATCATGATTTGAAATTTATTGAGTGCATGGATATAACAAAGGGTCTCTTGAGCAATTCGATGATGAATAAAATTATGGGTGCTACGATTATCGATGAGGATAATGAATTTATGATGCTTGATATAGCCAATTAACTTAAGGGTTTAGGGAGTGGAGAGGCTAGTGAGAGCATGCAGAGAGATGAGAGGTTCTACCTCAGGTGGATCAAAGGGTGGGTTGGTATCATCGTCCTGAGGCAGTGCTTCTAGAGGGGAAACATCACCTTCATCTTTAGAAATTTCCTCGAAAATGGCCATAAAAATATTTTTCTCCTTGCATTTGTGCCTCGAAAAATATTTTTCATCACAGTTGTAGAAAAGACTCTGAAGTTGGCATTCAACCATTTCTGCCCAGGTTAATTTTTGGACTTTAAGAGGAGGGGAAGGAGGAGTTGGATTGGTGGAACAAGGATGTGGAATAAAAGATGGATTTTTTATTTAAGTGACTACATGATGTGCTTCCTTGACTCTATGACTGGCTTCAAGCTAGGTCTGGGGGTGATCCATTATGACATGAGGTCCAATGTCATCCTTGAGGCCACTAAAGAATTCATGGAAGAAGGTGTCTAACATTCCTTTAGTTCAGAAAGCCAATTGCTCAAAAGAAGTGATGTAATCTTCAACTGAACAAGATTGTTTAAGCTTGGTCAAATGACCCAAATGATGAGTGTTTGTGTCAAAGAATTCATAAATGTTTGCAATAAACTGGATCTAATAAATATAGCCTCGATGTGAATTTTTACGCCATTGCTACAATTGTCAGCATTTTGGATCCAAATTAAGGACACCTGAACAAAGTTTGATCAAATCATCAATGGTGCCATGTAATGAGAAATAATGTTATGTTTGAGTGACCCAAATAGTGGGGTCTGATCCATCAAATTTATTCACCTCAACTTTAGGAAGATGCAGGTCACGAGTAAGAGGGTTAGAATGAAAGGCCATGGAATGGGATGAGTCAACGCCCTCTTGGTATAAAGGTTGTTCAAAGGAAAGAGGACCCTTGGATGGACGCAATCATGTTGTTAGGGAATTCATCTAGTCAAAGAGGTTGTCCAATTTAGTGAGCTAGTCATCCAGCTTATGGAGGAGAGAATATATGGTAGCAATTCTTGAAGTAGCTTCTTTGACTACATTGTTGAGATTGGTCATGAACTTTTCCAAGGAATTGATGTGGTTTTCAAAGTCTTTTTTGTGGATATTTTCCATCTGAGAGATAAGTGGGAAAGAATAAGGTTGGTGGGTCCATACAAAAGGGATTATGAGAGAGTGGCATCACTACAATCAGCACGAAAAGAGGAATCTAGTGAAAGGGATACAAAATAAGTGTGCCAAAGAAGGGTGGGTGGGTCCATAGGAAAAACAAAGGCTTAGGAGAGAGGGGTACCATTGTGATCAATGTGAAGGGAGGAATCCAATGGGATAGGTCCCAAATAAGGGTGCCAGTGGGACGACTTTTTTATTTTACTCCTGCAGAGTTATACTTTGGTCTGATTAATATTGCAATGAAAAAATGACCAAATTATTAATAGTGAAGACTGTGTAGGAATTTCGTAGCCTAGATGCAGGAAACAGGGTTGCCCACACTGGATGTGCATATTTTAAACACTTATTATGTTTTGTTTTGTTTCGGCAGCAATAGTTAGGGTTTTTAGGGTCCTAAGGACAAGGGATTGCTCTATTTTATAATTATCTTATATAGTTGTAGGGTCCAACAATAGTACTTGGCCTAATATCTCATAGTTGTAACTAACGAGGATCAACCATACCCTTAGCTCCACTGCCCAATTACCCATGTACGTGAGAGTAGTATTCCTGAGTTTTGTTCTCAATGCCACTATAGTAATCAGGCAGTCAAATGGAAAATCTACGACTAGTTTCAAAATATGTATTTTAACTCTGAGTTTCTATGCTAACAACGTTTTTTGAACTTTTTTAAATTTCCTTCTTCATAAATTCTTTGAATGGGACAAAGGCCAAACAAGACAACCATACAAAATCATTATTTTTGTTTTCAATAATACATTGAAGAGTAGGATCTTCAATTTCGAACTCCATAGCTGAATTTGAATGTGTTTATTTTACATAGAATAGAGGGCCCATTTCTCCACAAAATTTCAAGTGATAACTACAATCAAATTCAAGGCCCTCATACTTGTAGAAGGAATTATCTCCAATTTGTCCCATTAAATATGATGATAACCCAACATTGATTTAAAATATACATTTTATAAATTGTTTTAAGCAAGTTAACTAAATGCTTAAATATATTTTCAATTTTTCAATTTTTAAAGATCGAGGAAATATTACTATGTATGCTTAAATATATTTAAATATTTACACTTAAAAGACCACCAAACCAAGTTGTATGAGATTTTATACTTTAACTATTCACAACTATTCATTAAAATTTAAGTGTTAAAACAAAAGTCCAGCTTCAACTAGAATAGCTAAGGCTCACATTGTAGTTTAACATTTAAAAATTCACCTATTCATTAATTGTTAATATAACCCATATACTCTGATCTGGATTTAGGAGCGGAATGAACTGATTAATAGACTGAATACAATAAACACGAAGATACGGAGAACAACACATATATCTAGTGAAAAATATCTTCTATTGAGTAAATGAAATAGGTTGAAACTGTAAAATTGTAGGACTGAAAACAACTTGCTCAAATGGTGGTAGTTATCTCTGAGAAGAGATGCGGTTTATATGTGCATTTGTCTGATTAGAATGATTACAATGAGGCTCTAGAGGCATTTTTAACATTACTCATGAATGTCAAAACCCTAGACATCCAAAAACCTAACCCTGGGAGGTGAAACACCAAAATTTATGTGGGCCTTGATGGGTAAGTCGGTACCTCATCCTCTCGGGGTCCTAACTTTTTCATATGACCTCCGTTTTAGGCGCGTGATAGCCCATTGGAAACGTCTTTTCGAGAAATACACATTACACCATCAAACTCTGACTCTGCATACAGTTTGATTGTGGCAAGCCAAAAAAACATTATTTAGGGCCCTAAAACGACCCTAGAAGTATAGAAAGATGTGCTGACATGAAAACATCCAAAATAAGCCAGTTGGATTAGGTGGGTGGCCACCAATATCCACTTGGAAGATGTGTAAGGCTTCAGACAACCTCAGAAGTGTAGAACTCACAATTACAAATAAGTACAGAAGAACATGTTGAACTAAAAATTGTCAAGAGGAGCCAGTTGGAACAGGTGGGTGGCCACCAATATCCACCTAGATCAGTCCTCCCCCCTTAGGAAGAAATGGTATCCATTGCATTGAGTTCCTCCATCAAGTGAGGAAACTTTTGCTAAATTTAGCCCCGGGTGAGCCACTTGCCTTGATGTAGGAGTTGCCCTGCCTTGACAAACCAATAAAGTTGGATCCTTTGTTGGCGAGTGCCCTTGACCTGTGTGTCCACTATCTAATCAGTGGATGCTTGTTCCATGCAGTCAGGATTGAGTTTTGTTGGTTTCAGTTGTTCTTCGATCTTTGAAGTGTCCAATAATGGTGGAAAATATGGCCGAAGGAGGTCCACATTGAACACTTGGTGCAAGCTAAGAAAGGGTGGAGTGTTGAGCTCAAAAGCATTGTTACCCACAGACTTGGTGATAGTGTAAGGCCCATAGCGAAGTGGGTGGAGTTTCTGATGGGACCTTGTAAGGATCTCTTTCTACAAATGTAACCAGAGCTTGTCTCCCACCTAAAACTGGTGTGGTACCCTATGTTGATCATGGCGTTGCTTGTAATTATCTTTGGCTTTCTGCAAAATCTCATGGACCTATTGGCAGATGTGCTAAATCCACTCAATGAATCTCATGGCTTTGTTGGTATCAGACTGAAAATGGGAAGATTATGTTTGTGTGGTTGCAAGAGGTAGTGCAACATCAATGGGACCCAAGGGTTTGAATCCTAGCCCCACCTGAAATGGGCTATGGTCGGTGGAGCTATGGAGATCCATGTTGTAACTTTATTGAACATAGGGAAGACTCTCATCCCATGTACGCAGATTCTTAGAGTTGTACATGCGCAGGATGTGCACAATCATCTGATTGATGCCCTATGTTTGGCCATCAGTTTGGGGGTGGAAAGAAGTGGATTTAGTGAACTTGGTGTCCAACAGTGACCAGAGACTCCACCAAAATGTGTTGAGGAACCTGTTGTCTCGGTCAGAGATGATGGTCTGTGGTATCCAAAAATGGACACATACTCATTCGAAGAATATCTTGGAAGTATCTATCGTTGTGATGTTCTTCTTGCAGGTTGTGAGGATGGCCATCTTCGAAAACCGATCAACTACCACAAATACACAATCATTTCCTTTCTTGGTGGACGGGAGGTCAGACATGTAATCCATTGAGATGGATTCCCAAGGATTCTCGGGAGTAGGAAGAGGGGTGTATAAGCCTTGATTCTTGATGGTTGGCTTGGAAATGGCACAGACAATGCAAGATATGATATACGTGTTGACGTCTTGTCGAAGTTTTGGCCAATAAAAATGTTTTTGTAGAAGGGTCACAGTTTTCTCCACACCAAAATGTCTTTCCATCCGACTATAGTGAGCCTCACAAACAATATTTTCATACTCGCTTGTAGGAACAAAGAGATGGCCTAGATGGAATAATAGTCTGTCCTGAATGTGAAAATCGATGGCATTCACGCATGTACCCAAGAGTTGATAGGTGGTGGCGAAGTTTGGATCTTGTTGATAAAGTTGGAGCCACTCATATGCCTCATGTCCCTAGGAATGTAGCACGGTGGTGAGTGAAACCACGGGAAGTTGACTGAGGAAGTCAATGACAGGATTTGTGCTCCATGTCTTATAGTAATTGATGTTGATATGGAACTGTTGCAGGTAGGTGGAACACTTTTGATGGAGGTCATTCTACAACTTCCCCTATGTCGGTATGAACTGCATAGGCTTGTGATCAGTGTGGATGATTTTCTCCTTTCCCAAAATGTAATGTTTCCATTGACGACAAGATTGTACAATGGAATAAATTTTCTTGTCATAGGTTGGATATTTCCAGACAGTATCTGAGAGTGTCTCACTATGGTATTCCATCAGATGATCATTCTCAATGAGAACTGCAACTACAACATAGTCAGATGCATCAGTCTCAATATCGAACGGTTGTTGCAGATAGAGCAAGGAGAGTATTGGAGATGAGCACAAGTGACTCTTGAGATCATCAAATGTTCATTGTTGTTCCTTCCCCCATGCGAACTTTTCCCTGCCACCAACCTTAGTCACTTGACTGAGGGCCCATGCAATATGGGAGAATCCCAACACAAACCGTCGATAGAAGTCGGTCAGTCCAAAGAATCTTTGAAGATCGGTTAGTGTGGTCGGGGTTAGCCAGTCACAGATGACTTGAATATTAGATGGATCAACATGTACCCCATGCTCATCAACAATGTACCCCAAGTATTGGACCCTATTCATGCCAAAGGAGCATTTTTTCAAGTTGGCATATAGCTTATGTTGTCGCAGAGTGATAAAAACCTATTGAACATGTTGCATGTGCTCCTCCCAAGTTATATTGAAGATGAGGATGTCATCCAAATATAGCACCACAAAATAGTTGGTGAAGGGTCTTAGTACATCATCCATCAACCTCATGAAATTGGTTGGTGCATTCGTTAAGCCAAAGGGCATGACTAGCCATTCGAAGAGACCTTCTTTAGATTTAAAAGTTGTATTCCATACATCATTTGGTTTGATGGGAACCTGGTCATAGCCATACTTTAGGTCAATCTTGTTGAAGAACTTTTCCCCCTTGATTTGGTTAAGAAGGTCATCAATTATGGGAATTGGGTATCAGTTCATGACTGTGATTTTCTTTAATGTTATGTAATCAATGCAAAGCCACCAAGTCATGTCCTTCTTCTGCACCAGTACAATTGGGCTTCCACAAGGGGAGGAGTTGGGTCTGATGTGCCCCTTTTGAAGAAGCTCTTGGATCTAACGTATGATTTCATCATTTTCCATCAGCGAGCGACGATATATTGCCCATTACGTAGAGGTGCATTGTGGGTTAGATCAATTGGATGCTTGACTTGGCAGTGTGTCGGTACCCTGGTGGATGAGGAGAATATTTCTTTGTACTCTTCCACGATCCCATCCACTTGCTTATGCTACAAAGAGAGGCTCTATGTAGAGGCCACGGATGTGGCAACAACCTTATGCTTACTGTGAGCACGGATCACAACAAAGACAAACTTCTCGGTCTATGAAATGACCTTATTGCATTTCTTAGGAGAGATTAAAGAAATAGAGGTAGGCGGTGCTACCTCTGGTATCATGTACAATTTTCTACCCAAAGTAATAATAAAACTGCAGGGTCTAGACTCATACACAACATGACGCTTCCACAAATATGGTTATCCTAAAAGAACATCACAAATTTCAAGGGGAGCAATATCACACAATACCTCATCTTTGAAAGGCTTGATGTTGTAGGGAAGAGGGCACCGCTGGCTGACACGAAGATCTCTTCCTTGGCGAAGCCAGACGATGGTGTAGGGTTGTAGGTGTGGTTTTTTCGGCATGTCCAACCGCTTGACGAACTTTTCTGAGATCGGTTTCTTTTGACTGTTGCTATCAACAATGAAATGAACTGGAGCCCCCTTTAAACACATATGTGAGTAAAGAGTCATTCCCCTTCCTCTAGTTCTTCTGGTTCGCTTGGCTAGACTTTGGTGGTAGCAACAGTGAAACTGGTTTCGGCATCGATAATCTGCTTCCCTCCTTCTAGATTTGATTCAGAGTCAGAATCGACCTCTGACTCAGAAGCTTTCAGCTCGGCCACGAGTGACTGCTTGGAACATCATTCTTTGGTGTTGTGCCAAGGGATTTTATGGTATTCACACCATTTTCCCATGTCCTTCTTTGACTTCTCATTACCCTTCTTGTGTTGTGTCTTGGACTGGTTTTCTTGAGAGTGGCCATATTTTCTCTATCCCTTATTGTGTGGGTTGGGGCCACCTTTCCCCTGCTTCGGCTATGAGGATTTTTAAAATCCAAACTCTCGTCTCTTCTGCTTAAATTTCTGCTTGATCTTGACAACATATCTATAAGTTGTACCCAATGATGCAATGTCCAAAAACTCCATTTATGTTTGAATATATCTATGAAAAAAGTCATGATATTTAAGCACCAAATGTCGTTCAGAGTCTTTGATACCCAATTTGGTGCTCAGGGTATGGAAAATATTGGTGAAATCTGGTACTGTATGGTCCCTTTCCTGACACGGGGTGGTCCATCTAGTGTACTGGTCCTTGTATCTTCCAACATGGTAGTATTGTTCTTTAATTGCATCCATGAAGGAATCCCATGTAGGAGCGACGATAAATATTGTATATTCCTCTATGGCCCTTTGCTCAGAGTAAGTATCCCACTAGTTCTTAACATGGGGGGCAGCCTTGAGGAGTACAAACGTAATATTTTCTCTATCGAAAAAATTGTGGACCGAGAAATACCCTTTGAGAAGATTCAACCATTTATCTACAGCATCTGCATCTATCAGTCCTTCAAATAATGGAATATCAAATTTTACCTATACCTTAAAGGGGGTTGCATGGTCGTTTGATGAATATGATTCTCCTTTGGGCAGCCGCTGAAGGATCTGTGCAAAGTTGTCCATCATTTCGTTCCTTTGTCGCGCAAGGGCTTCCTCGGGAAACATTTTAAAAGGATCTGCTACTTCGTCATCTTTCTTTTCGTCCCCCATAGGTTGTTGTCGAGCTCGGCGCAGCCAATCTTAAAAAGGCTTGACTGGTTCAAGTCCCAACTTCTTGTACCCATATCTTGTCGGGGACATGCACGAAGAAAAATAAATGAAGAGTAGACCATTTTGATACCACTGATCTGGATTTAGGAGCGGAACAAACTAATTAACATACTGAATACAATAAACACAGATATATGGAGAACAACATAGATATCCAATGAACAATATCTTCTATTGAATAAATGAAATAGACTGAAACTATAAAATTGTAGAACTGAAACAATTTGCTTGAATGGTGGTAGTTATATCTGAGAAGAGATGTGGCTGCTACGCGCATCCATCTGAGAAGAATGATTATAGTGAGGCTCCATAGGCCTTTTTAACATTACGCATGAATGCCAAAACCCTAGACATCCAAAAACCTAACCCTAGGAGGTGAAACGCCAAAAGTTATGTGGGCCTCGATGGGTAAGTTGGTACCTCAACTTCTCAAGGTCGTAACTTTTGCATACGACCTCCGTTTTAGGCGCATGATAGCCCGTTGGAAAGGTATTTTTGAGAAATACACATTAGGCCGTCAAAATCTGACTATGTCTACAGTTTGACTGTGGCAAGCCAAAAAAACATTGTTTACACCCCAAAACGGCCCTGGAAGTACAAAAATATGCATTGACATGAAAACATCCAAAATAAGTCAGTTGGATTAGGTGGGCGGCCACCAGTCTCCACCTGGAAGATGTGTAGGGATTCAGACAACCCCGGAAGTGTAGAACCCACAATTACAATGAAGTACAGAGGAACGTGTTGAACTAAAAACTGTCAAGAGGAGCCACTTGGAATAGGTGGGTGGCCACCAATATCCACCTGGATCATACTCTTTCATATACATAAGTATAAAGTTAAATTGTATAAACAAGAGAATGATTTTGTAAAGAAAAACAAAGTAAAAAATAAACACATAATTTTTATTATTGTTTCCCTTAATATTTTGAATGGACTTTGAAGTCACACACATTACCT
>ML777388.1:161176-177681 GCA_009831015.1 Picea engelmannii | reverse complement strand
TATACATATCCATATTCATATTCCTACTCTATTTTTAGTTAAGTATTTCCTTTCCTCCTCTTTAATGTATACATATTCATATTCAAATCTTACTAAGGTTAGTTATACCTTATTAAATAGAGTTGATTTGTTATTTTTAGTTTCATTGTTTGTGGACAAGGGATT
This sequence comes from Picea engelmannii, assembly GCA_009831015.1. NCBI lineage: Eukaryota > Viridiplantae > Streptophyta > Pinopsida > Pinales > Pinaceae > Picea > Picea engelmannii. Next base: position 177,516 of record ML777388.1, on the reverse strand, counting down.
TCCTCCCTTTCCATGGAGAGATTTGACTGTTAAAGTCTATCGAGATATACATATCCACCCCTCAGGATTTAAACTTGTGACTTTTAGGAGGAAACACACATTCTTAACCATTAGACCCACTCAAGATTAATTACAACAATATGTGATTATACAATCATTGACTTGATCTGATTTTTTTAGTGAGATGTGTCGTGTTTGCACATCATGTATTACAACACAATTATGGCTAATAAAAATATATATTCTATTAGCATTGAATTTGTGTCATATAGTGTTGATTTGTGCATCGTGACATGCATTGTTATTGCATTGTACCACGTCAAACTTGGGTATGTTATCGCACAATTTGTACTTGCCCCAAAATCCCAAGGCAAGTGGGTACAGAATTGTCATAACTGGCAATAACCTATCACTGTCACCTTAATAGGAGATCCTTTTTTATTTAGGAGTATGTTTAAGCTACCCCAGGGGAGATGTCTCTGGTGACGTGGGGCGTTTGAGAAGGCTAAGGAAAATACTCACAAGGAAACGCTTTCACTCTCATAGATCACTCTAATCAGAGGTTTCTTTTATGTCTTAAGGATGAAGAAAATGAAAAAGTATTGTGTACCTGCCCAGAACAAGACAATAAGGCAAACGGGGCACTTTCCAGATACCAGATGATTGTTAGTTTCATAAGACAATAAACCTTCATAAAATAAGCTAGATGATTGTGAATTTTCAGCTATGCATCAGTTTATAACATAAATTAATATCTTAGAACAGCCACAAGATTCAAGCCTTGAAATTGCTTGAAAAAGACAATAAAAATGACTTTAACTAGGCAAATTGATAGTAAATTGTCACAAGAAAAATTGGCAATGATAGGTTAGCTTTTAATGGCACTTTTGTAGAGATTTTGTTGCAGTCATATGGTTGTACCTATCTTTTTTAACAGAAGCAATTTTAAATGGTCAAAAGTGCAAGAAAACCATACACAAACTAGCACTTACCTAGTAGATTCACTAGCAATTATCACAATTAGGTTTTGATTGGTTATAATATGAGTTATGCAGGTAAATGTGCCAAATTAATGCAAGTTTATATGGTTGTAGAATTTTTTTGCTACAGCAGCAAGTTAGCTTAGGAATTAGTCTAATCTAGGGTTATAAGAAGTTAGTAAAGGGTTCAAAGATAAGAGTTTAAGTGTTTGTTTGCTCAATCACCACTTGTAAGAGGTAGTCTAGTGCCTTTCTAGGGTTAATGGAGTCATTAATGGTAGCAGAAAATTCTTAAAGGAAACGTAGCAAATGATAATAATATGTTAAGGGATGGAGAGGACAAAAGAGGTGTTTGTATCCCAAGGCCTCAAAAATCCTTTTCCAAGAGAAAATTGCTAGAAACTAACAAGGGTTAGGCCCTAGCGATTTTCTCTTTCCTTGAACAAAATGAAATAAATTATGTAATTGGAAAAGGAAGTAAGGTTACTAGAGTGCTACAATGGTAGGGCTCTAGTATTTACTTCAAATTGGGTGCCTTTCAAGATATTTTAACATATGGAGGATTATAGGGGAAAAAGATGATAGCACATGTCATTCCCCTAGGGTTTCAAGCTAGTAATTTCATAATATTAGACATGAAACAAGTAAAAAATAACCATAGAATTCATTCGCACTAAAGAAATTCATAATTTCTACTTACTTCACCAAGAATAATCTAGCAAATCACCCTAGTTGAAGATCCTCCACAAGAAAATAGCCAAAAAGCACCAAAATTTGTCTCCTTCAAGAAGTGTGCATCACTAGTTTCAGCCAATAACCCTTAAAGAGGGTCAAATTTCAAACCTCACACTTGTGTGAGTGAAAGATGATGAAAAATATAAGATATTTTTCCCTTATTTATACAATACAAGTGACCTTTAATTACATTTTAGGTCAAAAAAGGCCAACATGGCCAGTTTACATCAAAAATCCAGTTTTACATAAAATTGACAATTAAAACCCTAATTTTATCTTTTAGGGATGATGTCATGCCCCTCCTAGGGTGACGTTGGGACCCTTCTTGGAACGCTAGGCCTCCAAAGTGAAACGTTAGGGCTCAAAACCCCTCAAAAACTGCCACATGTGCCAACCAAGACGTCCCCATGCCAAAACACCAACTGGATGACATCAAGTCTCAAAATGATGACATCAGGGGACTTCAAGGGCCAATGTCATGGTGGGAGGGAAAGACCCCCCTAGTTCCAGGCTTGCCAAAGTGCCTATGGTGGAACATCCTCCAATTTCTCTGGTGCAATCCTCTGGTATCCCTCTGCCCCTGGTTGGGGTCTCAGCATCCATATGGTAGGATTTTATCCCCATGGAGGTCCGAGCTAATCATCTCCCCATATGTACATTTCCATCGAGCATGGTCATGTTGTTATCAGGATAATTGTTAAGTGTGGACATAAATCAATCCCCCTAGCTTCACTACGAAACTAGAACAAAACAAGACAGTACACTACTCTTTCCTTAGATTCGATTATCAAATGAGAAATGGATCTAGAACATACCTTTTAAATATTGAATATCTGACTTCGCCAATGCAATCCAAGCTTTGTCACGAGGTTTATGAGAAATATCTGCAAATAAGCACAAGCCAACGAAGAGAAGAATAACAGAGTCTATTTGATATGAAACTATGTACATGATCAAGGAATAATACAATATGGACAAATAACATTCATATAGGAAAGAAAAGTATATATGTATTAAAGAATGTGGAAGAAAGATACAACCAGAGGCCTTGATGTTGTCAGGTTCCTTCCAATAGTTCCTTTCTTCCCACACACTTCTTGCTCCAAGGATTCTGAGACCATGGATCTGATAGCTACTCACAATCTATCTTGACAAAGTAAAGCTTAAATCCAATCCAACCGAGCTAACGATCTCAAGACAAATTTCCAATCTACAAAACTCAAACTCAAGCCAATCTAACTTTCTCCATGAGAGCTCTTCTCCTTTTATAAGTTGAAGAGGATGAGGTGAGGAGGTTAGGATGATCCCACTAAATCATGAAAGCGAGTAAGATCCAAACCATTCGGAGGCCACCTCACCATAGAAGCTTCTCCTTCTAGAAGCATCAAAAAGACACTTGTTTTTCCCACGTAGAGTAATTTCCGCACCCTAGCTATAGAGCAACCTGCGGAAACTCCGCAACCTAGATATAGAGCAAGGTGCAGAAATTAGGCATTTCCGCACCCTGTGTATAGTACAACCTGTGGAAATCCTCCTTAATAGGGTTTTTACAAAGGAAAATACAACTTATTTTCTCAGGAAAAGTTCTTCTCCCTTCTTTCTTCAGGAATTCAGGCCACTGACCCCTCTGAAGGAAACAAATAGGTTTACATCATTAATGGTCATAGGGATGACGAAAATAATGTGTAACAAAGAGCCCCCCAAATTATGAAGTTAGAACAGAGTGATAGCTGAAATACTTTGTTGAATGTGTGTAGGGAACAAGGAACACGTCGGTCAGAAACCTGCCAACAAACAAGGAAATACAGTACACTAATATATCATCACTGAGGTAGGCATTCCCATACTCAGAATACAAATGACTCAAAGAGTAAATGTCGACATGTGAAGATCCATGTCAAGTAATACAGGTCATGGCCACCAAACATACACTGTGGATCCATGCCAATATGACTCAAATTCGAACATAGCCACCAAAAATACATTGTGGATCTATGTGTTAAAGACTCAAATTTGAACATATCCACGAGACATACAATGTGGATCTATGCAGCAGTACAATCTGAATATACTCCAATGCAACCTGAATCTATTAAAAAGATTCGGAATCTTCATCTCCATCACTCTATCGTACGAATCTAACCATGTGAATACATGTACTGAAGTCGAACATGGTATAAACCACTTTATTACCAGTCATTAATGGATACAGTTAACAAGTGCAAGGGAAATCACCATTAATGTCAATTACTCCCAAGGTACACTAGTACAATCCAACGGGTGCGAATTAATGAGCTGAAGTCAAACACTTGGTGGAATCTCTCGATCAAAGGTCAATAATGAAAACCCATTGTCGAAAGCGAGGAAACCTACCATTGAGGCATGCAAGTTCCAAGGTACCAATTAGTTTCTAATTCTAATTCCTGGATAATGAGTTGAAGTCGACAGGAAAAGACTCGTCACAGGAGGGCCTTAATGTATCCCCCATCAATGACACAAAATGGGTAACAAGATTTGAGGTAGATCAGAGTAACAAATGATTTAGGACTTTCTCAAGGATGGTCGACGCAATAGAAGGCTTTAAGGACTATAGAAATGGTCAACGCAATAGAAGATTTGGGTTGAACATCTCTTTGAACATATAGATGACATGACAATTGTCTTGGAAACACTGACTCAACAACAGGGATCACAGACCAATTTGTAATCTTATAAAAGAGTATGATCAGGAGACAAGAGGATTTTCCAACCTAGACACAAAATGAGTGAAAGGGTTTCATGTTCAAAGGTGACTCTTCCATAGAATACAAGTTTAGACACATTTATTTCCAAAATTTTCCCCCACCATTTCTGGCAAGTACCTCTTTATTTTTACGCAAGCTTGAGGTGGATAACATATGGTTGTAGATGTAAGCTCATCCTTTGGACAATTCCCTCGAAGTATGTTTAATGAACCCTAAGAAGGAGTGGTTCGGTCCCATATGGGTCTTTCGATATTTGTTTAACGAGTCCAAAGAGAGAAAACTTAGGGGGTTTTCATGTTTATAGACTCTGAAAAAAACTTTAAGAGAACTCTCTCAGTTCCTTTTTCATAAAGTAGTTCAATGGGACCGAAAAATTGATAAACTATAGCCCATCAAACTTTTTCTTCAAATACTTAAACGAGCATGAAAAGAACAAGATCGTTCGGCAATCTTTTCATGTTTAGAGAGTCTGAAAAGAGCTTAAAGGGAACTCCAGGGGGTTCCTTTTTCGTATAACCTTTACGAGTCTGAAAAGGTGATAAAAGTATACTTGGTTACATTCTCACGTATTTACGAGCACGAGAAAGAACAAAACTAAGCTCAGTAACTTATTATCATGTATTTACGAGCATGAGAAAGAGAAAAGACTAATCTCGGTAACTTATTCTCATGTATTTACGAGCATGAGAAAGAACAAAGACTTAGACCGCGATTTTTTTCATTTTTACACAAGCTTTAAAACAAAACAAAACTATGCTTGGGATAGATTTTATTTTTTAACAAGCTTAAAGATGAACAAAACTATGCTTGGACTTGGTGTCATTTTTACACAAGCTTGAACCAGAGGAAACTATGCTTGAGGTAGGTGGTTTCATTTTTACACAAGCTTGAACCAGAAAAACTATGCTTGGGACTTCCCAACACATAATCTAGGGATGGTCGGTACTTATCCCCCGGCTTAAGAAACTAGCGGCTCAACTTCAGCATGAAGTCCAGAGGCTGTAAGCACTGCCCCCCAAGCTTCATTTCATCCAACTACAAAGGAGAATGAAATGAAGCTTCAAATACTAGACGAAGGATTGACTCAAACAGAGAGGGGGAACAATCTGTTTCATTTTTTAACGAGCTTGACACAAGAACAAGAACTATGCTCGAGAATCTAGGTTCAATCCCCAGACCTTTGTTTCATTTTTTAACTAGCTTGACACAAAAATAGGAAATATGCTCGTAATATTTGTTTCATTTTTTAACAAGGTTTCTACATAGACGCGAAAACTATCCTCACAACTGGTTTCATTTTTAACAAGCTTGAAATCAGAAAACCATGCTCAAGGCTGGTTTCATTTTTTAATGAGCTTGAAATCAAAAAAATATGCTCAAACTCTCTTCTTGATAATGGCTCCCGAGAGGACAGTGCTCTGGAAGGACACCATGTCAAGGGACAAAAATCAATCATGGCTTCCAAGACATCTTCACTCGATGGAAGAAACACACTCAGGAAAAAACACATGTCAAGGGTCACGACGAGGGTAAGGAGATCAAGATCTAAAGACCCTGTTGGCGACGGAGGTCACTCCTGGATTGCAGCAGGAACAAAGCCCGACACCCATCAGTTTTATGTCACGATTTGTTTATAAAGGTTGATCAAATGGAAAGAAACTCAGAACCATATCGTTCTAACTCAGAAAACTGGGTTGGAACAATAGTGACATATGAGGTCTTGACCTAACTTAAGCCAGTAATAATGATAGTGGTGAGTAAATGGAGGGAAAGAGAGGGGAAATAAAGTATGCTCTGGACATCCAGTCTTCCAACAGTCTTTACAAAAGAGGAAAAGTCTCGGATATGAGATCCTCTCAGAGCCGAATAAACTTCAAAATGAACCTAAAAAGATTGCAGAACTGCTATAATCAAACCTACATTATATAACTATGCAACACTCGACTGGATCATCCATGCCTGGGCTTTCAGATTCAGAGGGAAAAGGAAAAGAAGAAGTTGGCTGCCATTAAGCAAGAAGTCTCAAATGTTCCTCTATAACCAAAGAACCAAAGGCTAAATTAAATCTTTACAATTGGGAGCTATGCTCTACCATCGATGCTTACAAATATACAAAAACTGAGTAAATATACTTCTCAACCTTCACCCAACAGAGGCGTCTTAGAACTTCTAGGGCGTGGCGTCTCTTCAATCAAATATGGCCTAAACTCCTTTGTCAGACGTCACCTTAACTTTGCATGGCCTTTGCAGGGGGGGTGGCTGAAACATTAAAGGCTAAAATAGTGTGTGCAAACTCCTCTAGTCAGACAAGGACTCGGCATGGCTTCTTTGAAAAAAACCAGCATACAGGACTATCTTGGGCAGACTGTCTGTCAGAACCTTCATGCTTTTCATTTAATGAGTGAGCCAAGGTTTCAACTACCTCCCCCAACCTTCATTTACTTTTAGCAGGGACCAAGATCGAGGTCGAGTTGAACTAGTACCTGGAGAACGCAGTGATCCCTTCTGCAGCTAAACCCGGTGCTTTGGCCCTTTGCACAGTTCTTTATATCACCCCAAGTGACCACGGGCTGTGATCCTATGCCTATCTTCAAAGGCGCTTTCGGGATTTCGCATTTCGGCGATTCTGAAATGCAGTGGAAGGAGGAGACCCTCTGTTCTCTCGAAGTCCCGGTAACCGAAATGGCTTGATCACACACCACATGTCCCATTGGATGGATGGCCTAGATCACTTCTCAAATGTGGGACCGCCTCTGGCCTGGACCCTTTCGGTGTTTCGGGCTTCGGGGTTCTAAAATGCAGTGGAAGGAGGAGACCCTCTGTTCTCTCGAAGTCTCGATAGCTGAAATGGCTTGATCGCGCGCCACGTGTCCCATTGGATGGACAGTCTAGATCACTTCTCAAATGTGCGACCACCTCTGGCCTGGACCCTTTCAGCATTTTGGGCTTCGGGGTTCTGAAATGCAGTGGAAGGAGGAGACCCTCTGTTCTCTCGAAGTCCTGGTAGCCGAAAAGGCTTGATCATGCACCACATGTCCCATTAGATGGACGACCTAGATCACTTCTCAAATGTGGGACTGCCTCTGGCCTGGACCCTTTCGGCATTTCGGGCTTCGGGATTTTGAAATGTAGTGGAAGGAGGAGACCCTCTATTCTCTCGAAGTCTCAGTAGCCGAAATGGCTTGATCGCGCGCCACATTTCCCATTGGATGGATGGCCTAGATCACTTCTCAAATGTGGGACCGCCTCTGGCCTGGACCCTTTCGATGTTTCGGGATTCGGGGTTCTGAAATGCAGTGGAAGGAGGAGACCCTCTATTCTCTCGAAGTCCCGGTAGCCAAAATGGCTTGATCGCGCGCCACGTGTCCCATTGGATGGACGGCCTAGATCATTTCTTGATCAACGATCCTGGTTCTTTCAAGATTTCACGCACCGAGGATACATGATGCAAGGAGGAGAGACCCTTGTATGTTGAAGTCCCGGTAGCTGAAATACCGAAATGGCTTGATCGTTTCATGAGTTTGGCCATAGGAGATGAGCTCAGGTGCTTGACCACGTGCAACTCTGCGACCCAAACTTACCCGATGTTCGTCCATTTGCCCCATCTGTGGATCCTCGTTGTTGAAAGACAAAGTGCCCGCTCGCTTGATTTTAAGCTCGAAATGGGCTTCTTCTGTGGGTTGTGCTCGATGCTCATGGCTGCGGCCTTTGAATAAAATACACTCGTTCGATTTTCAAACCCCACTTCTATGCATTTACACCAGGGGCCCGAAACCAGAAGAAAACACCATTTTGCAAGAATTTGCGCTAACATTAGGCTCCATGGGGGATAGAGTCATCCCTGTGATTCTCTAAGAACTCATTTTGCAGCTTCAGTGCCTTCTGTTGGGCTATGGAGTCAAACTCAAAACACCCTGTTGAAAATACAAGCCGAAAAGTAAAAGCAAAACAAAATAAACATACATGCTCAAAGGAGCTTATTTATGTACAGTCCTAAACTAATAAAATCCTTTACATGGGGATAGGTGAAAGTAAACTTCCACCATAGCCATTCAATTAACTTCTTGAAGGGAATCTCCTTCACTCTGTCAATTATTGGTAACAGATGATGCAACCACGACAACAGAACGGTTACATCCTTTAGCTTTTCTCCAAGGGCCGAAATTGAGATCAAATTGGGCAACTCCAAGATATGAAGGAAATGCCACTCCATGTACTCACTGACAGGCTCATAGAGTGGGTGGAAGATCTCGGAAGAATTGTAACATGCAGCATGGTCTGCTCTACGGCTTCTCACACATCGTTGAATATCTATGGCAAGCTCAATTGAATGAGAGGCTAATGCAGGTTGACTGATTTCAGACGATGGTTGCTCACCTATGGGCTCTGAGCAAGCTATAAATTGCATCTTTGGCTCCTCCTCCTCTCCATGGCTTTCCCAAGGATCATATTCATAATCATCATAAATAGGGACCATGGGAAAGCTCTGCTTGTTGTCATGTCGGTCAGAGTCTTTATAGTGATCAAATGTAGGATAAGCTTGTTTCTCATCATCACTAGAATATTCATCAAAAAAGGGTTCCCCTTCACTTCTATGATCAACCTCCGTAATAGTGATCCCATCGAGAATATAAATGTCAAAAATATCCATTTTAGGGACAGCGATAACTGCTGCTTCTGGTTGTTCATACATAATATCTTTCTCTTTGATCCTAGGTAAAAATATACCATGGGAAACCTCCTGAAGAAAAAGAGAAAAATCATCTTCCACAACCATCTCTTCGTTAAAAGATGGTAGGTCTTCGTCATCATAAGCAGGGCTACTAGGAACATCTGCTTCAACCCTATATCCAGGAGAGCCATCTACTATCGACAACATCTTCTCTATAAACTCATAATTTTCACAAGAGGCATGTTGATCTTTATGAACATCTAAAAGAACAGATGTATCTAAAATGATGTCAGATGCTTACACGCTAAGGCTATCATAATTAATATCATTCAACGCCTCTATATTTTCATAGCAAATGCTTTCCTCCACAGTAAAAGATTCATCACAAACATGGTCTTCAAGGACGGCAGAGGTTTCATGAAGCAAAGAAAACTCATCACAACAGTTTTCATACAAACACTCAGCTGGGAAGTAATCTTTACAAAATAAATTGAAAGTTGTATGAAAACCTGTCAAAGAATGGATGCTTGCAGTGGGAAGAGATCGACACCAATCAAGAGCATCTCCCTTTAATGAATACCTAAAAAGCTTAATCTGGACATCTTCATGCATGATATTAAGTCAATGAATAACTTCATGAAAGTCCAATAAATGCTCAGCTGGTACCTCCGAATTTTTTGCTTGAAATTCAAGGAGGATATCTTCCCATTCATCTCTATCAGGCAGTGGAATAGGAAAATCAACTATCTGGGAAATTCACAAAAAGCAAACCTTTGAGCTAAGATATTTTCCATATCGAAACAGTGGAGTCGTCGATCGATTCTCGAATCATGGAGTCGCCGGGTGAAAGATGCGGAGCTTCGAATGTGACTAGTCTTTGTTCACCATCAAAGGCCAGATCCTAACATTGTCGTTAAGAGTCAAGTGTATTTTATGACCGATTTTAGAATGAGATCACCATGTCAACTACTAGATCTAAATCATAAGAGACCGAGCTTACAGTAAGAGGCTATTCTTCATTAGCAGTTGAAGGCATGGGAGACAACGGCACATAATTGACCTGTGGCAGGGGCGATATTGTCTGCATATAAGAACCATTAAAGGAGGTCATCCAGTCAGGACCGATGAATGAAAGTTGATCAATAGTCGCAATGCTTCCATTGTGAGGGAAATATATCACATGAAAAAGAGTGGACACAATATCTTTCATGGCATATACATAATCCCACCCAAGGAGTAAAGCGAAATCCAAGGGGTCTTGGACTACCATAACGTCAATAAAGACAGTTTTCCTGCACAAAATTACAGGAAACTGAGGAAGGTCCCTAAAGGTTGACTAGTTCTTCTGTTAAAAGCTAATAGATTATGCGTAACCGGTGCAAGCTAAGGACAACCCAAAGCTTGCCAAACAATAGAGGAAAAAATATGAATAGACGCACCTTCATCTATCAACGTCTAAGGAACGTCCGGGCCACAAACCTGTACTGTAATCTGGAAAGGAATGTGAGAAGGAAGACGAGGTCCAGTTAGCACACCCCAATTAAAAAGGATGGCATCATTACTTGGAGGAGGTTCCACGAGAGAAGGAGGAATTCCCCCCGACACAATGGATTCAGTATCAACGAGAAAAACATGGGCAGTATCGGGTTTACTCTCTAGCGGGAGAGTAGGATCGACCGATGACGAGATCAGAACGACCACTTGGGTTTCATTCTCCAATGGGAGAATGGGGTCGACGGGTGGAAAGGGATCGACCGATTGGGTTTCACTCTCTAACGGGGGAGTGGGATCGACCGAGGATGGGATCGGATCGACCACTTGGGTTGCACTCTCTAACGAGAGAGTGGGATTGACTGAGGATGGGATCGGATAGATCACTTTGTCAACTGGTTCAACTAAGGACGTGACCAGATTAACTACATGATCAACCGGATTGACTGATGAAGGGGCCGGATTGATCATTCCATCAACTACAGGTGGGTCAAGAGTAATCTTGCGATAAGGAACTGGAAGTTGAGGCTGTGAAACAGTCATGTCTTCCAGGAATTTCGAGGCTTCATCCATATGAGGGAAAAGTTGAGTTAGATGACTCCCTTTGCATAACATACACGGGAACTTGACTCTACTTTTCTTCTTCCCAATGGTATCTTGACTAGTTGACGGGGGGTCATCATCATGTTTTTCAGAGGCTGGCGACATGGTTGGCGAGGGTGTGTAGACCATGCTTCTATAACCTTGGATATACTAGGGAAATCCTTAAGAAGATGTCTACCCTTACAAATCTTGCAAGGGTACTTGGGTTTACGGGTTGTTTGGATGATCTTGGCATAATCAACACTCCCAGCACGATTAACAGTAACTTCTTTCTTTCCAACATGTCTGGAAATGGTTGGAAGTTTGGACCCTTGTTTATTTTTCTTCTTCCTATTCTTTTGTTTCTTCTTCTTCTTATCCATCGGGTTAATGGCTTGAGAGCTTTCACTCGGTGAAGAAGATGAAATAGAAGAAGACCTTGCAAGTGATGAAGGTGAAGAAGATATTACTGGTGAATATGGTGAAGGATCAACATGATGTTGATGCTCTTGGGGTGAAGTGCTTACCACTAAAGCACTAGTTGCATTCAGGATTACCTGAGTGGAAAACAACCACACCGACAATCCAATCGTGAGCCCTGGAAGGCTCAAAGTAGCGATGTGAGGAGGACCAATGTTTCTGTAAGAAGGAAAAACAAAAGGTTCCCTTGGAGCAGAGGTTCCTTCACTGGTCGTTTCAGGAACTAACGTCATTAAATAAATATCCAACCTAGAGTCTACTAGGGAAAACAAATAGCACACGCTAAAATCTAGTAAGCAAGCAAACAAAAAAAACCTTCTCACAATGAACGCACTAGTTGGTGATGAAATCCAACCTCACGGGATCAAAGTAAGAAAGGGTTGAGATAGAAAGAGTGGAAAAGTTACGTTGATGACCTGCTTAACGGACTTACACCCTAGTGCAAGCTCCCACACATAAATGTGGGTATACCCTCTAAGGAGCCCGAGTGAGTTTGGCCAATGTCGATTCCAGGTACCGTGAATACTTACCCCTCCACAATCACCTCATGTAAAGACCCTAAATAGATAGGCCACTAAGGTTACCAATTACTACAGTGATGCCTGGGGAAACAGTCGACAGTCTGATCCACACGCAAAGGCAAGGTATCTATCCCGAAATCAACTTGAAAGGCTTCCACTCATCATTGTGGGTATACCTTCAAGCAACCCCCATAATACGCGCAATATCTACACCAAGACCAACAAAGTAGGGTGAGTAACTCTGTCAGTATTAATGCAACCTCAGGTTTGACCCTTGTGTGAGAATGGCTTCCCGGGACAAAATGCAATAAGTGGATTTTACCGCTCTCTAACTCAAGATTCTATGTTTGTTTGCAGCTTTGGAAAGTTATCTTTCACACCTATTCCAAAGCCCTACAACTAATCTAATGTAGGTTTTCTACCAAAAAGTATAAAAATGTCTAATCAATTTTTATAAGTGCTTTATTTTTAAGGTTGTTTTCACTCAAAAAGAAGATAGCGTGGACAATATGGTGTTTTGACCGACTCGGAAGTTATGCACAGAGATGAAGATGAAATCTTTTCATTTCAATGAAAGCTATTCTATGAGAAAGAGAAAACATTTATCATTCCCAGATGCACAATGTCCCAAAATTTATTAAACTCATCAATATCAATATTCTCAAGAAATGAGCAAAATAGATTGTACACCAATACACGATTCATGCAATTTCGCTACTCCAAATGCAAGGATGCTCCCAATCTAATGAAAAGAAAAAAATTAGATTTTTGTTTTAAAGATAGCTAAAAGAGATAGAAACTCTCTATAAAACAAAGCAACCCAAACAAATTTTCTCTTTTAACACGAATTATTCGATAAAAGAAAAAAAGTTCTTTCGCCAAACAATTCTAAAGAAAAAACAATGCTTTGTAACAGAAAGACACTCAGAGCAAGAGATAAAATCTTTCAAAAGAAAACAAGCTAAAAAAAAGCAAAGATGGATAAAAATAGATTCAAAGATGTCAAGTAGACTGTAAACAGATCATAATCAAACCCAAAAATTCACCCCAAAACCAAATCCAAGATCTAGGTAAGGAAAAACCATCAAAAATCAAAATTTTCACAATCTCCGCAGGCTGTAGACTAACACAGTGCATCGATCCCTGATCGTCGTAGGACAGAGAACCAATACAGTGCAGAAACGTCGCACTGTGTCAAAAAGGTAGGGTGCGGAAATCAAATATCGTCGCACTGTCCCTCAAAGTAAGGTGCGGAAATCAAAGTAAAAATGAAAAAATAAAAAGTAAGAAGGTTTTTCCAGTGAACTTAAACAGTCAAAGAGTCAATTTAGATCTCCTAGTGACTCAGAAAACAGAACCCAGGAAATCAAAGCAAGAAAGCAAGACAAACTAGGAAAACAATTTGTTCCCTAGTGGAATCACCAATTTTGTTATCATGCTAATTGTTAAGTGTGGACACAAATCAATCCCCCTAGCTTCACTATGAAACTAGAAAAAAACAATACAGTACACTACTCTTTCCTTAGATTCGATTATCAAATGAGAAATGGATCTAAAACATACCTTTTAAATATTGAAGATCTGACTTCGCCAATGCAATCCAAGCTTCGTCACAAGGTTTATGAGAAATATCTGCAAATAAGCACAAGCCAACGAAGACAAGAATAATAGAGTCTATTTGATATGAAACTATGTATGTGATCAAGGAATCATACAATATGGACAAATAACATTCATATAGGAAAGAAAAGTATATCTGTATTAAAGAATGTGGAAGAAAGATACAACCATATGCCTTGATGTTGGCAGGTTCCTTCCAACATTTCCTTGCTTCCCACACACTTCTTGCTCCAAGGATTCTGAGACCATGGATCTGATAGCTACTCACAATCTATCTTGACAAAGCAAAGCTTAAAGCCAATCCAACCGAGCTAACAATCTCAAGCCAAATTTCCAATCTACAAAACTCAAACTCAAGCCAATCTAACTTTCTCCATGAGAGCTCCTCTCCTTTTATAAGTTGAAGAGGATGAGGTGGGGAGGTTAGGATGATCACACTAAATCATGAAAGTGAGTAAGATCCAAACCGTTTGGAGGCCACCTCACCATAGAAGCTTCTCCTTCTAGAAGCATCGAGAAGATGTTTGTTTTTCCCACATACAGGAATTTCCTCACCCTAGCTATAGAGCAACTTGTAGAAACTTTGCAACCTAGATATAGAGCAAGGTGTGGAAATCAGGCATTTCCACACCCTGTGTATAGTGCAACCTGCGAAAATCCTCCTTAATTGTGTTTTACAAAGGAAAATACAACTTCTTTTCTCAAGAAAAGTTCTTCTCCCTTCTTTCTTCAGGAATTCAAGCCACTGACCTCTCTAAAGACAACAGATAGGTTTACATCATTAACGGTCATAGGGATGATGAAAATAATGTGTAACACCTACAGCAACAACAAGTACGCCCTCCATGGGCTCATAAGTCACAGGGATCATAGCAATGTCAATCACATATAATAATCAAGTTAACCAAACATGTTCATCAAACTCCCCTTTACCCAGAAAAATGCTCAAAGATGTTATGTTATTTAAAAATCCAAGTTTGGAGAGGGTCTCAGGATGTCTTATTGGGATAATCGTCCTCAGGTGTGGGGTGTTTCCAAGTGAATAACAAACTAGGTCATGTAAATGCATGAGATGGTGTAGGGAATGTTTGGGCAAGGGGTGTAGTGATAACAAGGAAATTTAGGTCTTACCTATGGGTGCCTTTTTAGAGGGTGAGTTGCACCTTGTCATGGATGCAATTGTTTCCTATCACATTCAATGAATTTTTACTCTTTGTCTTATTTTCTTTTTCTTTCAAGAGAATAGCTGGAGGACACTGCCCTGGCGTAGTGGCCAGTGGTGACAGTGTTACCCACAAGCATTTCACGGAAATGAGAAGGTTGCCTCGTGATGAGACCCCCTTTCTCTTGGTTATTCCACCAAGAACCACTACCATGGCTTGGTGACAAAATGAATAGTAGTGTCATACTGCTACATGCCCATGGACTTAATAGGTCGGCTCATGATGAGACCTCATATCCACCAATTAGGTCTTGAGTTTTATTTTATTTATGGGTCCCATTTTCTTGTTGAGAAGCCTTTTATTTCTTTCTCGGGAATCCATGGGTGAAGCATCTCAAGGTCTCATCTTGGATTTTAACTTTTTCTAGCTACTTTTACCCTCTAGGACTTTAGCCCCTTCTTCCCACAAGGCAAGGTACAACCCTTACTAGCTTGGAAAACCCAATGTCCGAACCAATGTAGGGGAAAGATGAGAGGGATAATGATGAAAAGTGGTAAGTATGGAAGGAATGGAAGATGACCTTTCATAGACCAACCGAGTGGAAACTCATTCCTAAGGGAACCAACTTACTAGGGAACTTTGTCATCCCCCCCAGGTATGGACAAGTTAAAGAGCATAATTTCCAAGAAAACGTCATGAAACAAAAGAGAATTCAATGCACATATTCAAATGTTTTGAGAATCAGAGTGACACATATCATGATACCCGGACTCATTACCACATGGAGCAAGACCCATTGTTACTTCAGAACCATGGTGATGGGATGGATGTTGTTGTTGTTGATAGATAGGAGGCACTGAAGAAAAGATGGGCCCTCCAGGGCCAAGCTCAAGTCATATGGCTCTCGGTACTCCATGTCTAGGACCTGTGGGCCTCGAGACATAATCTCCTTAGTTATCCCTGGGATAGGGGATAACAAGGTCCTTAGCATGCATTGCTTGTATAAATATAATGGCATCGTATTAGCATTATAATGTCATATGTAATTAAAAAAATGTGTTTAATAATATTAGTTAGATGAAATTTAAAATAATTTATTGAAAATTAATATTATTTTTAATTAATAAGTATTATTATATTTAATTCAGAATAATTTATTATTCTGAATTATTTATTAATTAATATTAATTAATGTTATTAATTAAGAAAAAAATATTATAATTAATAATAATAATTGATTAATATGTTATGACCCAACGTCTTATAAAAAGTCAATGAATAATAGTGTATTTCGAGGGAGAAACCTCATTTTACAATATATTCAATGTATAAGATGAGATGAGATGATCCTA
>ML777388.1:149968-161126 GCA_009831015.1 Picea engelmannii | reverse complement strand
GTATGTATAGCCTACATACAAATATAACACTAGAAATGTAATGATTCAATACTAGGGCTTGATGAGGGGTTTTATACTTAACATGGGGATTTGTCTAGGGATTAACATGTCTCTCCCCTTCAAACAAGTGTTGTCCTCAACACTTGACTAACTGCAGGTGTTTTTGCATGAATAACTCATCTTCCTATGTCACTTCTTCCACTGGTAGGTTCTTTCAGTTGATGAGGTACTTAGTAGTTGTTCGATTTTGCAACCACTTAATCCTTGTTTCAAGGATTGTTTATGGTTCTAGTATAATTTTCCCTTCTTCATAATCTTTCGTAAAATAGTTTGAACTGGGATCTTGTCACTGATTACCTTCTTTAAGTAAGAAACATGGAATACTGGATGTACATGTGAAGATGGAGGCAACTCCAATTTGTAAGCCATACTTCCAATCCTTTGCTACACCTTGTAGGGGCCATAATATCTAGGTGCTAGTTTATTGTCCTTATTTTGTTGCTTGGGGGACATCTATTTATATGGTTGTAGCCTCAGAAATACCCAATCCCCCACTTCAAATTTCTTTTTATTACGATGTTGATATGCTTCATGTTTCATCATATTTTGTTCCATAACCAAGTTGTCCTTCAATAGTTTGACAACCTCTTGTTGGTGCTCCATGTTGGAACATGTTGTTCTATCATAAACCTCACCTTGTTAATTAAGTAGGTAGACCAATTTTTTTTATGGTTGACCATGTCCACTTAGGATCTCATATCCACGTTTTATAGACAAGTGAAACCGACTCCACTCTAGATTATTGGTTTGGTCCATGACCAAAACCTATTTATAGACGATCCTTGTAATCGGTCTAATACATCATTAGGAGATATATTTGCACTCTCATGGAGCATGCTCGTGCTTCAGTGAAACGATGTCTTTAGACACCATCTCTGATCTCGGATCTGTTATTCTCTGTGTTTAATGCTTGTCCCAACATGGCATCAGAGTTGTTAGTTTTGACCTCGAGTTTGCTGTGAGAAAAGACTCGAACGACAATGGGATAGCGCTGAGCATCTATGATTATTTTGGGCATAACTCCTTTTGTCTTTGTCATGTATTGAAACTGATCGGATAGGTTTTTATACTCGATTGAAGTTTCCCCGAAGAGACTCAACCCTTTGTTTGCTGGTTAGTTGAATTGATTTTTTTTATTGCAAGTTGAATGCTTTGGATTTTTGAAGGTCGATCATAACCCTGTGACTATTGAATGTGTTGACAACGCAAGTCAGCTTGGGTAAAGTAGACTGGGGTTTCTTGCTGGAGATGCATGATTCAGTTGACTTGACCACCCTTTTTTTTTGGGAAGATCCACTCAACTTAAGGGTTCAAAGAAAAAAAACCAGATATGACTTGACTAACCATTGTTTTCACCAATCATTGTTAGACATGACCAGAGCCCTCGAAAACTGATGTCCACCTGACCTCCAGTCATCGGTCGACCCGACGTACATGTCCGAGAATCGACCCTCATTCAACTCGACGTGAAGGAAGACTAACCCTCACTCGACTCGACAACAACAGATTTTCTCGACCAAGCCATTAGGAAACTTAGCGTGGAATCATCTGCCCAAGCCCAGGTCGACTGGTGTGTGGTGCATATTCGACCAGCATGCCATTTGGAAAGGATATTTGACCAACCATTCACTTGATCCGCATTCAACGAGTGTAAGAACCCTTGAACGATGAAACCCTCACATGGTAAATCTGACGTTGTTAGACCAGAAGGAATGAGAAAGTGAAGTCGTCGACTTGACTTGCCTTTGGGATGCATGCGATTGGAACGTGCATGGCTTCACATTAATGACTTTGCATTACTTTGCTTAATAAGACATTGATTGTGTATTGAAATACATCGACTGGGAAATATACCAGAGAATCGACTCGGTGTACGACGATTGGTGAAGCCATACTTTTTGTTGTGGTCACTTCCTCGTCTAACCCTTTTCCTTTGCAGATTTCTTGCCTTGGATCTTGCACTTCATCGACGATGGGGATGTTGGACGACAATGAAGATATGGTGCTTAAGAAATTGTAGGAGATTCATGAAAAGAAGGTCATTGACTTGGAATAATCTCACAAACGACTTCATGCATACGTTATTGACTTGCAGAAAGTCATTACACATTTGTAAATTGAGAATCAATGCTTGAGAAGTGAACTGGAGACAATCCATACCCGGTTGGAAGATGAGGTTGCCCTTTTTCAAACCATCCTTTTATAGCGATTTGATGAGAAATCTAGAAAAAGTTTTGACTTAGAACAGATAATTTTGGAAATAAAATAGATCTTGTCGATGATCTCGTGAAGGAGGTGAAAACCCTTTCTCACCCAAAAAATGATGCCTTGAAAATAGAAAATGTAGAACTGAAAAAACATTTGAATATTGCAGAAAACATGTTCTAGGCTACTGTGGTTGAGCACTCCACGAAGGTTACTATCATGGGGAACACCATGGAAAACTTTTTCCAAACTCTTGCAGACAAATTTCAAGACAAGTCTGACCTTCTTGAAGACTTGGAGGAAGAATTCAAAGTTCTTCCTCATCCTCATACTACGTTGGGCATGGAAGTTGACCAATTGACAGAAGAAAATGCCCAGCTGACTCGTGAGGTTCCCCACTTACAAGCCTCTATCGATGAGCTTCGTGAAGAAGTTGCTCCTATTCAAGAAGATAACAATCGACTGTTTGATGAATATCATGTATTGAAGGAAGATTATATTGCCATATTGTTGCATTTCACTGAGAATGATGAGACTATTCAGGGCTTGCAGGACTGCAAACAGAACCTTGAACAAGTTAGTTGACTATAGAATGTTATGAAGAACGATGATTTTATTGAGATACCAGGCTCACCCATTTCTTCTCCACCCCCTGATGTTATTTGTAAGAAAGATGTTTCTTATTTATGCATTAATACTAATGATTGTGTTCTCCTAGATTTGAAAAACACACTACAGGAATACGGTCTTGACTGCTTAGCAAGATGGGATACACTGGAGGAGGAATTGGGAAGAATGGACAGGGTATTGTTGTTCCTATCACGCCTTATATGAATTCACCAAGAACAGGTCTTGGATATGATGTTTTTGTTGCCCCCTTTCCTACCCCTACCTTTGTTGCAACCAGGGAAGTTTTATTTGTTGCAGGTGGAGTTCATATTGATTTGTCGAAAGAGAAATCTATTGTTAATTGTGTTGAATTGATTGCACTTGAATCTGAGAATGTTGTTGTTGTTGAAATACCAAGTTATTCTACTCCTAAGAGCACACCAGACCCTGATCTTATATCTCTTGATCAACTATCACAAAACTCTATGTCTTATCATCATCTGCATCACAGAAATCGAAGGAATCGCAATAATGTTTTCCAACCTTTGCAGAAGAGATGTGAAAGACAAAATCATGGACCAGTACCAACTATCGGGATAGACTGCAGTTGGATTGGTGAGTGGTCATAGGTGCATCTAACCAGATGTTTGAGGAGTTCCTACCATTGTGTTTCATTGGTTGTACAGTCATACAACATTCCTCTTCATTATTGATTGTTTTGCAATGGTTGACCATAGGATCGACCTGATATGATAGTTGATTGCAGTTCGACTAAGATATTGATTTACTAAGGTTTGACTATAGATGTTAGTTGATTGGAAGTTTTTCAACTATGGATTTGTCGACTAAGTTTCGACTAGCTATTGCCCGTCGACTAGTGTGTTGATGAATCTCTATTAATAATGCTTTGATCTCTCAGTTGTGTTTAGGGGGGGAGTAATTGCAGTTGTTGATATGTAAACCAAACTAATGTGTTTGGTTTTGTTGAGACCAACCTAACCATGTTCGGTTGTGTTGATGGGAGATGTACTTCTTCTTATTGTACCTAATATAGTGACTATCTAGCTTGGCAGAGACCATTGGATTGACATAAACTAATTGCATTGGTGTGTTTCTTATCTAGTCGACTCATCGAATGGCTAGGGTTGTCTTGTTGTTTAGTTGACTGACCGACTGTGTTAGGATTCGACCCTAACCCCTCTTAGTTGGTCATTAGTTAACATGATATATTTTCCATGTAATAAAGGATAACATTAGTTAATAAGGTCTATTAAATAAATGTGAACAAGTCAATGAAAGAATACCTAATAGAAGTTTTTGTTTCTAGAAAGATATTCCTCTAGAATGTTCTTTAGAAGATAGAATTAGTATAAATAAGAGTAGGAGGTATGAGAAAGCTTGTATTGAGAAAGTATTTTAATAGAGCTATGCTCTGCTAGAGGTTTCCCCCTCGAAGAGGCAAGTGAACATTTATTTCTTGAAATAAAGGTATTATTTCTAGTATTGCTCTCTCAATATTTTTTTGTTCCCTTGATAATTGCTAAATATTCTTGTTTCTACATAATATATTACATGCGGTACCTTACAAGTGGTATCAGAGCTCTTTCCTAGGCAGGAATTGTGGGATGAATTTTTGCAGGGTAGAGACGTATTCCAACGTCTTTAAGATATAATGATATGTTGTTCAGTGCATAAATTTGTGGTCAAGGAAGCATACACACATGGAATATAAGAGGTTTTTAATCTCACATTGTTGGACACCCTTGTAACCCTTGTTGGTACCCCTTTAAGTGGTAGCACATCAGATAACACATGTATATGGACTGGCCTAGGTATTCTGAAACCCTCCATAGATCAATCAATCGATCACATGCTTGCTATACTTCCACCAAGAACGGATCTCAGGAAGATACTCTCTAGTACCTCGGTAATTGGGTAGTATGGCTAAGGGTACGATCGAGCCTCCTTAGTTGGTGCCTTGAGATATTGGGCCAAGTACTAATGTTCGACCCCACATGTATATCAAAGAGTTATAGCACAGGTAAAACCCTTGTCCATAGGCACCCTGCAAACCCTAACCAGGGAGGACATACCAGACAAGGTACAAATAGGATTTTTTGGTCGTGCAACCTTTCCTCCTACATTCTGGTTGTGAATTGTCTACACATTTTTTACTTTTAAGATTTTGGGCATTCCGACGCTGCAGAAGTATTCAGTTAGGAGTATAAATCCACATGAGTAAAAAAAAACAAGTATAGTGATCCCATTGTCTTCCTTATTTGGGACCTCTACCATTGGATTCCTCCCTCTATCCTAATTGTAGTGGCACCTATCACTTTTAAGCCTATTTTTCTGTGGACCTGACCCCCCTTCCCGACACACTCTTTTGGGACCTCTCTCATTGGATTCCTCTCTTTGTCCTGATTTTCATGGTACCTATCATTTTTAAGCCTAGTTTTTTGTGGACCCAACCCCCCTTCCCGACACCCTTAATTTTCACCTATCCCAACAGACTCCTTATCTAGTGCTAATTGTTGAGATATCATTCTACATAAACCTCCACAATGACCCCTACCACCCACGCTCAGAACTTGGAAGAGTTGGACTCTAAGGTAACCAACCTATCCAAAAACATGGAACATACCATGAACACCCTCAACTAGAGCCTGAAATCCCTCACCCATAACCTGAACTCCCTCACCCAACAAGTCCAAGACCTTGTGTTGCACATCAAGGGTAAGCACTAGGTGTACGTATCTGAGACTACTCATTCTTCCCATTATAAGAATACTCATCTTTCCCACTCCCATTTGAGTTCTCCAAATTCCTGGAACAAAGTTCCCAAAGTTGAGATGCATAAATTTGATGGATCATACTCGACCGGGTGGGTATCCCAAATGGAACACTACTTCTCTCTCCATGATATCCGAGATGATGAGACCAAACTCCATGTGGGGGTTCTCTACTTGGATCAAGAACGATGGAAATGGTGGCAATGTCATAAGAAATTTTATCCAAGACAACCAAATTGGACCATGTTCACCAAAGTAGTTTGTGCCCTTTTTAATAGGGAATCTCATTTTTTGGGATGACTCACCAAGTTGAAACAAACAAGGTCAGTAGTAGACTTCATCACCACATTTGAAAAGTGAGCTATCATAATTGAGGGATTATCTGATGAGTTCTATCTAGAATGCTTCCTTAGTGGCTTAAAGGACATCATTCAGGATCATGTTTGCATGCACCATCGTGTTACCTGGTTACAGGTGTGCAAATTAACATTAGAGGATGACATCATTCTTCATGCCCAACCTCTTCGTTCTGCAGTTCCCAAATTCCATCACCCAGAGGATACCCCTGCTTTGACCCAAACTTTGAAGGTCCAAAAGGTATCTCCTGTGGAAATGGTTGAACGTTGGAAGCAAATACTTTTCTATTACTGTGATGAAAAGTATTCATCGGGACATAAATGTCATGGAAAAAAGTTACAGATTGATGGGTCAACTTCCACCTCCTCTGATCATATCCTATCAGGTGAGGCCACGCACTTAAAGGAAACACAACCAACTTCCCCCATCCTAGATCCAGTCACGCCTCATGTGGAACCAAAGGAACCTGTCATATCTCTCCATGCCCTCGCGATTATTTCTGCTCCACAGACATTAAAAATAAAGGGCTACATCAAACATAGGGTGGTCGTTGTGTTGATTGATAGTGATAACACCCATAATTTTATTCATCGCAGGGTCGCTAAGGATGTCAATTGATTTAATAGACCAGTTTCTAATTTTCAAATTCTCATAGCTAATGGTGGTACAATGAAATGTGGGGGTCGTTGCGAGAATGTCAAACTCCAAATGGGAAATTATAACCTGAAAACTCACATGTTTTTCATTGTCATGGGTGGTTGTGATATTGTCTTGGGTGTTGAATGGATTCGCACTCAGTGACCGATTACCATGGATTTTCAAGAATTATATATGATGTTTACTCAATATTGTCACACATATACCCTCCAAGGCCTACAACATGGCTCTCCATAAGTTATTAGTTCTCACCATATGGAGAAACTCCTAAAGAAAGGCCACTATGGTGTGATTTCTCAACTTAATTCCATCAATGTACATGATTAATCATCTCCAACAATACATCATAATCTGTAACTGGTCTTGGACAAGCACCACAAGGTCTTTGAGGTACCCACGAATTTACCCCCCTCCCGGAGTGAGCATGATCACAACATCCCTCTTCTTCCGGGCAATCATCCCCCCAATGTATGCCCCTATTGTTATCCATTTTCTCAAAAAAATGAAATAGAAAAAATAGTGCAGTATTACTAGAGGCGTGTGTAATTGTCCCAAGTACCAACCCACATTCATCCCCTATTGTGATGATCTTAAAAAAAGAATTTTTTTCACGCATGTGTCCATATTTTTGTGCCCTTAATAAATTGGCCATTAAGGACAAGTTTCCCATTCCTACCCTTGATGATCTATTGGATGAACTCTAGGGTGCTTGTTTCTTCAAAAAATTAGGTCTTCATTCAGGCTATCGCCATATTCGGATGAATGAAGAAGATATTTCGAAGACTGCTTTCCGAACTCATAAAGGCCATTACGAATTATTGGTAATTCCTTTTGGACTTTTCAATGCCCCATATACCTTTCAAAGTCCCATGAATAAAATATTCAATCCCTACCTTCGAAAGTTTGTTTTGGTTTTCTTCGATGACATCCTCATTTACAGCCGCACTTGGGATTCCCATCTACACCATGTGGACAAAGTACTCCAATTGTTACAGGACAATCAATTGTTTTTCAAAAAATCCAAGTGTTATTTTGGGGTGAGTGAAGGTGAATACTTGAGACACATTGTGGGTCGTGAGGGGGTAAGAGTGGAACCCAAAAAGATTCAAGTTGTGTAGGATTGGACAAGACCCACGACATTGAAACACCTTCGGGGTTTCCTGGGCCTCACATGATATTACAGGAAATTTATCCACCGTTATGGAAAAATTGCCCAACCCTTGATGGAACTTCTTAAAAAGAATGCATTTCATTGGACACTGACAGCAGATCATGCCTTCACATATTTAAAGTAGGCCATGTGCACTACCCCCGTCTTAGTAGCCCCTGATTTCAACAAAACTTTTGTTGTGGAATATGATGCTTTAGCCATTGGTATTGTCATAGTTATGACACAAGAAGGTATAGCTCTTACTTTCAATAGTCGGGATTTGAGTGGCTGCAATTTGGGAAAATATACATATGAAAATGAAATGTTGGTCATTCTCCATGATGTGCACACTTGGTGACCATATCTATTGGGACGTCCTTTAAAGAAGTACTATGCTTAGTCCTGAGGGTTTGAGCATTAGTGCTCTTGTATTTTATTGTCTATATTATACATAGATTTGTTTACGTTTTTGGTCCCTTGGTTACATTAGTGATTAATGTTCTTTTGTTGTGTTGTATATTCCCAAGGAGTCATTGATTTACTTGACACCTAGGATCCACTGCTTGAGTGATTTATTCTCCTTCTAGACAGTTAGTGTCTGTTGGAGGTGTATATCTCAAGGTAACTACCAACAATGTTTTTTAATATAGCATTGTTATTGAGATTTTGCGAGATGCATTGTTTTATGGTATTTATCACCTTCAAGTGTTCATGGATTCACAGTTGGTAGTTTCACAATTAAATGTTGTGTATCGAGTTCAAGATCTGGTGTTATTACGGTTTTTCCTTAAGGTATGTCTTCTAGAACGTTCTTTTGAGTTCATTACTTACGAACATGTTCCTAAGTGAGATAATGAGTTAGTCGATGCTTATGCTAATTATGTGTTATATTGACATGTATATCATCAATAAAGTAAATCACACACAATCACATGTAAATATACATTTTTGCAAGTGAAATAAAAAATGTATATAACGCACAAATATATATATATATATATATATATATATATATATATATATATATATATATATATATATATATGAGATCCATTAAGTACAAAGTATGGGGCCTCCTATCCCCCGAAGGTAATATAATGTTATACAAGTAAAAAATTGTGCTATGAGCACGTAATATGTCTAGACCTAAGGCCGGTGCACCCTATCGTAACAAACTACAGCATTGGCCAAACTCCTAAACAATCGAACCCATGGCCTAGGTACTCCTACGACATGTCACTGCATGCCTATGGGGAGGTTGTCAATGGTCGTCATAGGCAAATTGCGTATGAGGGCCTCAAATTTTTGTCCCACGCTGTGCAAATTCCTCGTTGCATCGTCACTCGGTCCTACCTCCTCTTTTCCTCGTCATCTATGTCGTGAAACATTATCATATCTCATGGGTGCTCTATCTGCATAAAAGTAAGGTGCTTGTTAGTACATTGGATCTCACAAAAAGTTATAAATAGTTATATATTTTCAAAAAGTAAAAATTAAATAACACAAAATGAAAGGTTGTGTATGTCCTATAGCTTGTCCCCGGTAGGGATGATGACATCGGGGTCATTGGTGAAGTCAATACCCGCATATGGGTAGTCCTCGATGAAGGGAGTTTGTCGCTCCCACCAACCAAAGAAGTCATCATCAAATGGGTTGGACATTTGTCCACCTCCTAAGCAAGCAATGAGCTTAGTCCATCAGATCATGGCTGGCCATGGTCGTAAGTATTCTTGTATCTATGTTTGTGGGCTCATCGTGGGCACCCACTCGAAGAAGAATGTGCATAGGACACTACCAAAGCAAAAGTTATTTTCCTTCCTGAGCTTGTAGTCTGTCAAATGTGCTTTCATATTATTAAGCATAGTAGTGCTCCAGTCATACATAGTAGGGCATAGTCATTCAACCCCATAATGCATTTGTTCCCGTGATGCCAAATGTAAAGAGTTGGATCCCATCATCTGAACCAAAGTGTATAAGATGACTCGGAGACTCAACTTGGTTATTTGTTTGATTGGCACTTGAGAGCCACCCTTCTCGGTACAAGAAACATGGTACTTGTTAATAAATTCATTGATACTTCGGCCTCCTCCCCGAGATTGGAAGTTTGGAACTTCCCCTCTCCTTGAAAAACCAACAATGAATTAAATGTCTTCAACCATAATGGTCAAAAACTATCCAGCAAGCATGAATGCCTTGGCATCTGGATTCCATTATTCAATTAGGAGATTTAGTAATCTCCTTTGTGCTCTCATGCCTCCAACTTGAAAAAACCTATACATGCCACAAGCACGCAGAACTTGTGTTGGCTCGTCATTATCAAAAATTGCTCAATCCACCTCTTCATTGTAAGTTTTAAACCTGTGAAGTAAAGCAATGCATATAGATTCTTAAGCAATACAGAAATTAATCAATGGCTCATACACAGAGTACACAGATATTTTATACCGGAAACTCTCAACCGGGAAAACCTTTCTTATTTTCATTATATTGAATTTCACCATTCGCCATACAATATATACAATGTTTTTAGGTATTATGTAGATACAAAAACCCTAATCCTCTTAATCCGGGATTAATTTACAAATCCACTAAAAATAGCAAAAACCGCCCAAAAAAAAAAATTGGGGCGCTGCCTCGAACGTTGCGCGTAACCAAGGGGGGCATACCTACCCCCCCCTAGGACCCCCCTAGGAAAGTGCCTGACACACATGGCAGAGCTCTAGGTGAAGGGATCATCAGACGTAGTTGTCGTATCTGACGCACCCACACACACACACACATGCAAAGAATATAACACATACCCAACATTCTCCCACTTGTTGTTTTCTTTGCATCCAGGGGTCCAGAGGATTATATAGTCAACAATATAGGGCAGCAATGCCCATTGTTACTCTACACCAGGAGAACTTTTATGTTCTCACAGACTTTGTCAATGAATCTGCAACATTCTTCAAAGTGTCAACCTTTTCCAGCAACACCTTCTTTTCCTCAACCATGTCTCTCACAAAGTGATACTGAACATCAATATGATTTGTCTTCGAATGATAAGCTAGGTTCTTTGCCAGGGATATTGCACTCTGACTATCACAGTCTAATCTCACTGCTTGTTGTACCAACCCAATACCTGAACACAATCTTTGTAACCATACTGCTTCCTTGCTTGCATGAGTGGTTGCCATGTATTTAGCTTTTGTAGTTGAGAGTGCCACTACAGCCTGTCTTTTGCTCATCCAACTGATTGCTCCTCCAAATAGGTTAAACACATACCCACTTGTATATCTTCTGCGATCCAAATCTCCAGCCCAGTCTGCATCAACAAAGCCATGTA
>ML777388.1:112719-146304 GCA_009831015.1 Picea engelmannii | reverse complement strand
TACTCGAATCTCCACTGCAAAATCTCCCACTAAACCCAAGTTTATCACAGACCCAAGATAAACTTGATCTATCAAGACCAAGCCAAACCCTCAGCAACAAAGGCGTCCCTCTGAAGCCAAAAACGAGCTCAGATACCACATGTAAGTTTTAAACCTGTGAAGTAAAGCAATGCATATAGATTCTTAAGAAATACAGAAATTAATCAATGGCTCATACACAGAGTACACAGAGATTTTATACCGAAAACCCTCAACTGGGAAAACCTTTCTTATTTTCATTATATCGAATTTCACCATTCGCCATACAATATATACAATGTTTTTAGGTATTCCGTAGATACAAAAACCCTAATACATTAATTTACAAATCCACAGTTGTCGTATCTGACGCACCCACACACACACACATGCAAAGAATATAACACATACCCAACATTCATGTTCACATTCTCTCTAGAGGATAGACATCCTGTCATTTTTCAAAAAAATTTGAGTTAGTTTTTAATTTTTCAAAACCTTTTCTACACATCCTTTCCTTTTCATTAGAACAGTCGTGGATATCCGCAACTGGTGTTTCCACCAACTGCAGGCATACGTGGGTTGCCTTAAGGCATCCCTCGAATGCGCGGAATCGTATTTATTAAAGTGACTCTAAGCTTGAATTTTGGCATAAAATGGTAAAATGAATGGTTAGAATGTAAGATAATGATGGAATACTTACTTTTTTAGGGTGGCAAGTAGTGGAATTGCTCCAAGCTCCTTGTTTTCTCAATTTTTATCTCCAAGGGTTTAGTCACTTTGGTGGTTATTTGGGTGAAATGGTGAAAATAGAATGGAAAATGGGTAAATATATCAATATTTATTAAAATTTTGAAAACCCACTTCCTGAAGTTTCCTTATTTTCTCAAAATTTTCAACTAATCATCAAAGTTTTGTAGCATTATCGTCATTTTTGCAGGTCTTAGGATTTTTTCTCTAGTACCTTTATCATCGATTGGCCGAGTCTTTTACAAGACTCTGGGTAAGTAATGTGTTTTTAACTAGCATTTAGTTTAGGGTACATTCCACTCAAACTTTACATCATCGGTTACCATTATCATCTAAACTTAGGGTCAACCCCATTAACGAGTGATGAAGCCTTTCTCTCTTCTTCAAAGCATTGTTCGATTGATCATAGAGCCTACCTCCCATGGGTGCTCTAGTATAGAATCCTTTTTCATTCTGGCACTCATGTTGCAAGTTTGTCTCTAGACTTGGGGGTCCTAGTTTGGTCACACCACGAGTTTGTGTTTGAACTTCATGCTTATTAGTCTCTCTCTCATTCTGGCCTCTTTTCCCACGGGACCCCTATCTTACATTATGGAGTCCATAGTTGAGATCTTTTCAGACTCCTTAAAATTGAAAAGATTATCGAGTGACGATGTTCCTTGTACACTCGTTAAATGGATTTGAAGGAATGTTTGTCCAATGCAAGTTTACCCCTTTTTGGACTGGACAAGACTACTTACAAAAAAGGAATACTCTATTCTAAGGGCTAGAAGAGTTCTCCTAAGTTGTGTTTTATATTTTTTTAGGCTTGGGGGACTAAATTTACAAAAAAGGCTGAGGGAGTCCATAGTTAATCTCTTTTCATACTTCTTAAATATGAAAAGATAGTCGAGTGATATTGTCTCTGTCACATGTTAAAAACGTTTTTGAAGAGGCGTCCTTTCAGTATAATTTTAACCCTTTTCTGGACCGACTAGACTATGTATGAAAAAGGAATACTTTGTCCCTAGTGACCATAAGAGTTCTCCTCTGTATGATTTTATTTTTTTTCGGGCCCTGGAGACTAAACTTATGAAAAATACCATCATGGGAGTTTTACTTCCTAAAGTTGAGCCGTATATGCATCTTTATATTGACTTCTCGCGCTTTTAGTCCTAATGTCGGCTACAGCATGCTCTCGTTGAACCAATTGTCTGCGCTTTCCTATCAGCTCTCAGCCTTGCAATTTATGCCTTTGAGACTCGATACCTTATCCCTAGAGGGAAAATCCCCTGAGTGTCCTTATCCTGCACATGCTTCCTTTCATTACGCATAGGTATGTTCCTTGTGCTCTGGAACTAGTTTGCTTGTCCGTGACACTCAATTCCTCCATTATACAATAAGCATTATTTTATTCTTTTTCAGGCTTCTATAACATGAAAAAGACAAAAATAAAAATAAAAAAAACAAAAAGAATGGGAAAACATATATCTCTTTTGTTGCTAGCAGTCTTTTCGCCCTTGAACAAAGCACAATCTTGATTCAGTAGCTCATCGTTTTGGGTTTAGTATGGTTGTAGGAGACTTTTTCTTGCTTTGAGTTTTTCTCCCCCGGTTGGTTATTCTTCCAACTATATGGAGTGTTTGTTGATGCCTCATGTGTCACAAGTGTATCCCATTTTATAGTCATGCTTCCCAAGTCACATAATGTGTTGTGCTTATGTTCAAGGGAAATTTTTCAACTTGTATCATCCATTCCGCAGTTAGCCTGTGACCTTGCAAGTCGGCCTTCCCAAGTCAGCCTCATCATCACGAGTATCAGTCTCTTCATCCAATCTCTTCCAAATATTTGGATTTCCGCCACCCCTCGTGCTGGATGATGGAGGACTCCTTAATTCCTTCCTTCCAATGGGTTCCCTCCCATCGACTTTGACGCATCTTTCTCTGGGAGAGAAATCTAGAGCTATGTTTTGGTACTGTTTAGCTTGCAGTCATTAGTGGCAGGTTCCCTCGCTATTGACAGTCGGAATTCCTCAATGTCCCATGCTCGATAGTTTCTACAAGGTGTTCGATTCCATATCATTCATTCACACTTGTTAGATAGTACCACGTTACCTTGACTCTCATTATCATTATCGGTGGTTTGTCTCATGTTTTTTAACAGTATACCTCAATGATCGGTAATCAAGCGATGTCTCATTGTGTTTGACTTCGACTCATCTATTCGCATAGTGTAGACTTGTGCCACGATGGATAATAGTGAAGACTTCATGTGAATTACGAGAACCACATATTTTGTGTTCCTTCTCGACTCATATGGTGCCACATCATCGAATGGTACTCACAGAGGATTAGATTGTTCGTTGTTTTGGTCCCAGTTATCCTTTGTTATTGATTTTAAGACATAGCTCCACTGTGTATTTTTCATGGCCATGCTTGCTTCTTCATATTTCTCACATGGATCCATTGTGTATTGTTCGTGGCCATGGACATTAGTCATACTTTCATATGTACCATGGATCCACAGTGTATTTTCTTTGGCGGTCATGCTTTATCACTTCTGAGCATGGGTATGCCCAACTTGGGAAACAAAACTCTTGCTTGATCCTTGCTGAAAGTTATTTTTTTTGGATCACTTGTTTGGGAACCTCCATGAATTATTCGATGCATCCTCTCCTCTCAGAGTTCACAATGTGTTTTGACCGTCATTTTTTCCTTCTAACCTCACACATTAGGGGGCATCTGTTATAGCACAAAATGCCACACCTATGTTTTTGTTCCATGGCCTAACCCTTTCCTAATGCTTGCTAGACTTTTCCCCCAAAGGACCTCTCAAAAATAACTTTAAAAACATCCCCTGAGAGAATATACATGGGTTTCCCTAGTGCAAGAAGTAGACATCGGCGACATTCCTCACTACAACCCGCAGATGCCCTCATTTTTGGTGAAAAATAAAATAGTCCTGTGTTTTCAGGCAAGTTTTTCAGTTGGAATAGTTTCCCAACAACCCTTTCCCGTACATAACGGAATCCAACTCCCCAAACTTCTTGAGGAACATATAAAACAATCATTTAGGACTAAGGAGAGGTCAATTCCTTTTATGCAAATTTATTCTACCAGCATCTAGGAAGCCTCCCTTAACTACAATTCTCTAAGCAACATCACCTGTAGTCTGGAAACTCCTTTTCCATAACTTCTTTCT
The DNA here is from genome assembly GCA_009831015.1 of Picea engelmannii. Classification (NCBI taxonomy): domain Eukaryota; kingdom Viridiplantae; phylum Streptophyta; class Pinopsida; order Pinales; family Pinaceae; genus Picea; species Picea engelmannii. The sequence goes on along the minus strand of ML777388.1, from coordinate 142,356 downwards.
CATGTTATATGAATATAGAGTGTCTCCTTATCTCTATATGAGTCATTAAAGGAAGTTTACATTGGTTGAGTTGATTCTTGAGGATTCCTATAGGAACCTATATAGTTGGCTTCAAGACGATGCCTAAAGGCTAGACAAGGTTGTAACTTACCTTTTCCACTTGCTGATAATAAAAGAGTTTCCTTTCCCCCCAAATTTTATCTTCAATGTATGTTCATCTTTATGCTTACTTTGGAACCTTTTCCACTTGTTGATAATAAAAGAGTTTCTTTTCCCCCCAAATTTTATCTTCAATGTATGTTCATCTTTATGCTTACTTTGGATATGGCATATGACATGCACATGCTCTTGATTGTATAACTACTTTCGTCATAGCCCTATTTTTGTATCTATCTTGCAAGCTGGTTCCAGCAGAAGATCAAGAGCCCTTTGACAAATTGGAGCAAGGATCGACATCAAACAAGAGAATAAGGTGCACTTTCTCTTCTCCTCTCTATCCCTACTTTCTCCTAATTTAAGTATTTATTTTCTTTATATTTTGTGTGCTTGTCTTTGAGGGTATATTGTTGGCTCGACCACTTAGTCTTGCTCTGTTGTGCTCCAGACCCAAGATCATAGGGGAAAAATACCTTAATCACCAAGTTTTACTATAGATGAGAATATCATCAAAGAAAACTAAGACAAAAGGAAGGAGAAAAGGATGGAAGACATGATTCATAATACTTTGGAAAGTCGAGGGAGCATTACACACGACAAAGGGCATTACCAAGAACTCATAGTGACCCTCATGAGTTTGAAATGAAGTCTTGGGAATGTCTTCTTCTTTCATACGGATCTGGTAGTATCCAGAGCACAGATCAATTTTGGTGAAGTATTGAGCACCACTCAATTCATCCAAGAGGTCATCAATGACAAGAATGGGCAATTTGTATTTGATTATGAGTTTGTTGAGGGCGCAAAAATCAGGACACGTGCACCAAGTACCTTCTTTTTTTAGTACCATGACCAAAAGAGAAGAATAGGGGCTAGTACTAGGATGGATAACACCTGCTTCTAGCAATTCGTGAACAATTTTCTCAATTTCATTCTTTTGGGCAAAGGGATGATGATAAGGGTGAACATTGGGAGGAATACTTCCTGGTATGAGAGGAATGGAATGATCATGGACTCCATGGGAAGGGGGAAGTTCTTTGGGAGTGGTAAAAAAAACTTGGTGGCGGGAGAGGATAAATTGGAGGTCGGGATGCATAGAAGGTGTCTCAACAGCATGAATGGAGTGGAGTTGGGAAATAATTCCAAAATGACCCTTTTTTAGGATCTTTTCCATGCGATGGGAACTGATGATCTCAAGGAAGCTTGGTGTGATGCCTTGGAACTTATATTGTTGTCCCTCTTATTGGAGTTGCATGGTTAAGTCCTTAAAATACATGAGAATGGGACCGAGAGTGCATAACCATTCGACACCAAGAACAATGTCACAACCACCCATGTATATAGCAAACATATGGGATTTTAGGTGACACTGACCAATTTGGAGTTGCACATTTTCACATCGTCCCCCACATTTCATAGAACCTCCATTGGAAATCATGATTAGAAAATTATTGACAGCACTAATATAACAATTCACTTCTTGGGCAATGTGGCGATGAATAAAATTATTGGTGCTACCACTATCCAAGGGGATGATGACTTTCTGATTTTTAATGTAACCAATTAATTTGAGGGTCTAGGAGAAGAGAAGCCAATGAGGGCATTAAGTGAAATCATCGATTCAACTTATCGTGGATTAGAGGGTGGGGTCAGATCAAATGGTGGTGGTAGCTCATCCACAAGTGAAACAACAGCCTCTTATTCAGAAATATCCTTAGCCATGGCCATAAAAATCATATTTACCTTACATGTGTTCCCTAGAAAATATCTGTCATCACAATTATAATAAATACCCTTGAGTTGACGTTTAGTCATTCATGCCCTAGTTAATTTATGGATCTTGAGGGGAGTTGCAGGAGGGGAGGAATTGGTGGGTTTAGGGCTAGGAGGAAAGGAGGGTTTGCGGATCTAGGAAGAGATAATATGTTGTGCTTCCTTGTCTCGTTGAGTAGCTTCCAACTAAGTTTAGGGGTGTGCCATGAGAACGTAGGCACATATTTCATCTTTTAGGCTACTGATAAAGCATTCCCTGAAGAAAGCATCGGGCATGCCCTTCGTTCTGAAATTCAAGTGCTCAAATGTTGCGATAAAGTATTACATTGTCCCAAACTACTTCAACTTGGTCAAAGGGCCTAAATGGTGGGTGTCAGAATCAAAGCGGTCATAAATCTCTACAACAAATTATGTCCAAACAACATACCCTCGGTGGTCCTTTTTACTCCATTGCCACCATTGTCAGTGTTTCAGATACAGATGTAGGATACCATTACGAAGCTTGGATAAATCATCAGTAATGCCATGCAAAGAGAAATAATGTCCCATTTGAGTGACCCAGCCTGTGGGATCCAAGCGATCAAATTTGTTCACCTCAATTCTGGAAAGGTGGAGGTCTCGAGAAAAGTGGGTAGTATGAGGACCATGGTAATGGGAAGAGTCATGATCTTCCTAATAGGATGGTTTTTCATAAGAGGAAGGGTTCAAGGAACAACCCATGAACTGGTCAAGTGTGGATTTGATGTCTTTGATGTGGGCACATTGGTCCTGGAGGATTTGAACAGCGGAATTGATCAAGACAATGGTGGAATTGATATTATTGATATCCTCCTTGTTCTAGAGGTTGTCAGCAAGCAATGTGTTGAGTTCTGGGGCATGGGTGGTGGCCATTTGGAAAAATCGTCAGGAAAATTGGAGAGATGGGAGAACAGGGGGGGAGGGGTGGTTGGGACCACTGAGAAGAAGGGTTTAAAGTGATAGGTACCATCGCAATCAATATGAAAAGGGAAATCCAATGGAATAGGGCCCAAATAAGGGCATCGAAAAAGGGGTCGAGTCCCCGAAAAAATTTGTATTAAAAATGGTAGGTACCACGGGAATCAGGGCGAAGAGAGGAATCAAATGGGATAGGTCCCAATTAAGTGTGTCGATAGGACCACTATACTGTTTTTTAAAGTCTTGCAGAGTTATACTCCGATCTAAAGAATATTGCAATGTTGAAAGGCCCAAATTCTTAATATGAAAAAATGTGTAGTAATTTTGCAACCAAAATGCAAGAGGTAAAGTTGCACAACAATAGATCTTGTTTGTTATGTGTTTGTTTCCATCCCCAGGGTTAGGGTATGCATGGTTTCTACAGAAAATGGTTTTCCCTATGTTATAGCTCTTTGATATACATGTGGGGTCCAACAGTAGTATTCGGCCCAATATCTTAGGGCACCAACTAAGGAGGCTAGACTGTACCCTTAGTCATACTACCCGACTACCTAGGTACTAGAGAGTATCTTCCCGGGTGTTGTTCTCGGTGGCACTATAGAATTCAGGCGGTCGATTGGTTTATCTATGGAGGGATTCAGGATATCTATGTATACAGGTGTTGTCCGATGTGCTACCACTCGAAGGGGTACCAACAGGGGTTACAAGGGTGGCCAACAATGTGTGCTTAAGTACCACTTGTAGTTCCTGCATGTATGCTTCCCTAGCCGTGGATTTATGCATCAAATGACAAATCCTTTTAGCTTTAAGACGTCAGAATACGTCTCTACTCTAGAAAAAAATAACCCACAATTTTTTGCCAAGGAAAGTGTTATGATACCACTTGTAAGGTACCAAATCTAAAATAATAGCTGAAACAAAAATATTGCAGAGAATAAAAGCAAAACAACACAATAGATGAGACCACAACACCAAAATAATACATGTATTGATAGGAAACAATATTCACTTGCCTCTTTAAGGGGGCAACCTTCAACAGAGCAGCGCTCTATTACAATAATTCTCAAGACAAAACTTCGCATACCCTCTACTCCTATTTATACTAAATATATCTACCCAAAAGAATAATCTAGAGGAAGATCCTTCTAGAAGAGGAAGCTTCTATTAGGTCTTCTTACATTTGACTTATTCTTCCTTATTGTTAGGCCTTATTAATATCGGCCTTTTATTACATGGAAATATATTATTCTACCTACATAAGGGGTTAGGGAGGTTAGGTCCCTAACAAAAGGGTCTAATCCAACTTACATATATAACACTAGAAATGTATTAATTCAATATATAGGGCTTAATAAGGGGTTTTATACTTAACATGGGGCTTTTTCTAGGGCTAGGCTAACTCCTAATACAGATTTCAATATATTATAAAAAAAACAGCTAGGCTAACTCCTAATACAAATTTCAAATTTCCTTAACATGTATCCATTTAAAGCAAAACCTAAATAAACCTCAACGACAGCTAGAAAAACATCTCAAACATTTTAACCATTACTATATACTAATGAGGATAAACCCAACAATATGTGTTACTTAAGCTAAATCCAGCATATGCAAATCTTGCAATAATAGTGTTCAGTCACATATTTGTCCATATTTTCATCATCTATAGACATCCATTCCATCCTGTATTCGTCCTATTATCGCTCATTTATCATTCCCTTTGCCATACATTTGCTACAACTACTCATAAAATGTCATATTATTCATGTTATGCTTTAGTGGTTAATAATGATTATTCTTCCTTCATTTTTAATGAATTAAAAACTATTATGCATGATTTTTCTGATGATGGTTTGATGAGTGATTTTATGTAGCAATAGTTGCAGCAGTCAAGATTCCAACCTCCAAGTGGCACATGTGAGTTCCATCTCGTGGTTAACCGTTTTTAGTGAAAAACGTGGAAAATAAGGAGAGACAAATTTGTGTGGAATATTGTGAGGAGATGAGGATGAATCTCGAAAATCCGAGACATGGGTTTTGTTCAAAATGGACCCAATTGAGTTCTATGTAGGTCATTTTCCAATTGGAGCTATGATTTGAGAGAAATTGGTGGTTCTTTAAAAGGGTATTTTTCCAGATTTACAGTTGCGGTCGGTTCTCTAAACTTAGCAATTTGTTTGAGCAACCTAGGGATTTGGGGTTTTGATTTGTATAAATAAGACATCTTCAATCAGGAGAGAGTCAGTCATGAGATTATATAGAATTTATTTGTAAGAAAGAGATGAACTAATGTAATTTCTGAGTTTTCTTCAATAATACAAAGGAGCTAATGGATCTGCAATTATGTGCAACTTTCTCTTGATCTTGTAAGTCTTTTGGCCATGCATGCTAGGTGAGGCAGGGCCCCCTCAATCTGGTATGTGTTGGTCTTATTCATTTACTTGCATTTTTCTTTTTTATCTTAATTTATCTTGGTTTATGATTAGTTGATCATTGCTTACAATTGTGTGTTGTTTAATAGATTGTTGTTACAGTAAGATTCAATTCATGATGTTGTTACTCCATTTTGTTAATACTCCTTTAATTTATGTAAGAGTGTGGTAGTGATTTTATTTCAGCTGAGTGTATTTTCAAGCAAGAGAGGATTTGATTGATTTTAAGTTATGTGTTTTATTTTATTAAATAGATAATAGTATTAGTTGTAATTTGTTGCTTGCATATATTGTGCACGGTAACTTTGAAATAAAAGACTTCCTCGGGTTGACAATTTATGTTTTGGGTATTTGAGCTAATAATTTAATTAGGCATTAAAATTGCCCAACATTTTGGCGTCGTTGACTTCATCCCATCGACTCCAATACATCATCTGGGATTGAGGTTAGAGTTTCATAGTGCCCTAGGATCTGCATACATCAATGGTAGATCTCATTGTTGTTAATCATGGGGATTCATCAATGCCTCTTGATTGACAAATCTTGCAGGTGACTCGACTCCAACAAATCCATGCATACCTGTCAAGATGCACTAAGGTACTTTAGAGCTCACTGTCATCAAAGGCGAGTTTCTTCACGTTGGTTAATGGCATACATTAATGGTCGGTAATCCAACGATTTCTTTCCATGCTCGACTTCAACACATTCATTCGTATGGTAAGAATTGTACCTTGGTTTTGTAGCAGTTGAAGATTATATGATCTAATGGTTTCAACAGTGACTTGCAGCATCATTTGTTTCAGTAGTTCTGCAGTCCCTTTCCATTTTTATTTCAGCATTTGATTTTCAGAATAAGAGAAGGAGATTTATGTTTTTGTAGCAGAATTCTTCATCATCATTTGTTTCGACAACAGTAGTATTACATGCAACCATCACAACATCATTTCAAATCAGATTCAGCCTCATTCTATTTCAGCTCTCATATACATTTGTCTTGGCATCAGTTTGGCTTACATCAGCTTCAACAGACATCATTCCATCCATGCCAATCAAATATTTCATGGAGGTAAAACTTGAGGTAAAATAGCATGAGTTTTTTATTTATTAAAGATGTAGGAAAATGTCATGAAGAACCACTAAGGATTTATATTCTCCATTTTCATATCATAACTCATCTATTACCTCTATTATCCATCCATTACCATATCAACCTTCACATCATGCACTCCCAACACCCAAGTCAAGTCCTTCCCTACATCTCCTAACATCCAAGCATGAGCAATTGATTTGTTGTTGCCACATAAGAACCAGAATAAAGAAAGAAAGAAGATCATGATGTCCATTTTCATACAGGCATGCTAAAAGTCAGAGGTATGGTTTCTTTGGTTCATTTCCATGATGTATTCATTCATCTCATGGGTTTCCAATTATCTTTTCTAGCTTTTTGACTCATGGTTCTCCTACATATTGCACATCTTCAAAAATTTGTTATGGATTCATGGAAAGATACAACATATGTGTTATATGGATTTGAATCATACATGTTATAAGGATTTGACAGGCTACGAAGTTAATGGATGTCTCAAGAATGATTACGATGCTAACCCTTTCATTAATGCCTAGCCCTCCCATATGAACATTGTGTTTGTTTTTCTTACTTGCTGATATACATCATTGTTTAAAAGAGGGTTATGTGCTCATAATATTTACCATGGAAGCATGATAATGGTTCTCTTGGGTGGTAGTATGATGATTTTGTGGTAGCCTCTGTTGCCATTATGAAAACACATGTGTAGTTGTCTACACAAATGCTAATGGAAGGAAGTTGTTATTAAAAGGCAATTGAAACAATGTCTCCACCCAAAATTTAAAAAGAAATTTCTATAGTGGCTTGTTTCAGAGGCACCTTTCCCATAGTTATTGCAAGCAATAGAAGAATCCTATGTTGCCATACAACAAGGAAAAAAAACACTTTGAGTCATTATCTTTGGCATGCAACAACAATCATTAGTTTCCACCCATGGTTTCATATTCAACCATCTACTCTCAGCATCATAATTTTATTGTTGAAATCTTAGAAAGTGAAGGTATGTCCAAGGAAAATTCAGATATTCATTGTGTACTCGTATTTTAGCATGCTACTATAGTCTAGCATGAAATCTATGGCAGAAAATTGGGTCACCATTGGTACATGTGGCAACAAATTTACCTGGGTGTTGGGAAAACTTATTGGAATTTCCAGATTTTGTCATTGGTTGGCTACATTTTTTTTATGAGTTATCTTCATTACATGAAGAATGGACCAGCTACTATGCATGCCCAAGAATCTATTTGAAGAAAGGAGTTGATTGTCCACAAGAACCTACAGTAAAAGAAACTATTGAAGAAACCATTTTCTTTTAAACACATGGGTAGAAATACAGAGGTATGTGGTTCATTTTCTTGGTTCATGATACACTGATGCATGTATTGATTCAGAAATTCTGAGCACTTCATAATGATGGTAAAATATTTGGTCCTTATAGTCTTAATGTTGTGAATTTTCATGGAAAACAAGTATTGTTGTCAATGATGAAAACCTGTGAGGTAACCTACAACAAAGCAAGTTGTTTTGAGATCTGGAATCCCATGATTACAGGGCTACAATCCCCATAAGTGAAAATGAGATTATTGGAGGGTATATCATATGGTATGTGGATTGTCAAATACATATGGTTAAGAATTTGATGGTAAACTCATGACATGGAGTATTCAGAATTCTTCCATTAAAGTTGGGTATGATTACTTGTTGTTTGAACAATGGATGGTTATACCTTAAGTTCTTAATCAGATTTGGAATGTATTGATCCTTGTGTTATCACTGAAATTTTTTCCGCAGATGGTTACAAGAATTCAGCATCATCAAACAGTTATGAGGTCACCCATGGACCAAAATTACCACAAAATCATTTCTAAAGGGTTAAAAACTATACAACCAGTGACAAAATTAAAGTGCGCTATGACTACACAGGGCGCGCACGCACATGCACAAAACAGAAACGCCGGAAAAGCGCACATGCGCCTGATGCACGACTATGGTCGCTAAAAGTTGTGCACATCTGAGAACGGCGCATTTATGAGAGTGGTCGGGCTCCCACCCACTTCTGGTTCAGCTTCCAAGTTGATTTGACACTCAAATCTGGACTGGATCCGACTGGGTGGCTGGTCAAAGACCTAAAAATTCCCTAATTAGCCTCTTTACACACTACAAGCTGGTTGCACAATACCTCAAAGAGGTGTTATAAAAAGGCCATGGGTGCACTTCATTTTTTAAGGAATTCAATAGGAAAGTTATGATGTTACTATTCTCTTGAGGAATCCTCTATTCTCATCAAGAGTATACTAGCACCATTGCATTGGGCAATCCATCTCACCCCTTGAGTGGATTAGAAAAGAATTATTTCACCATTTTCATTCAAATTTGTAAGAAGAGCTTATTTGTGGGGGTCCAAGAGCCCTCCCTTGGAGGAAGGGACTCATAGTCCTCTTTCTTCTTGTTGTTTTCTTTCACTAATATCAACCTTACCATTGGTGACATGGGTCTTATTGTTTCTTTTGTCCTTATGTCCCTATGCTCATTAGTTTAGTTGTTGTTTTATTTCTTCGTTTAATTCTTAGTTGTTCTTTCATATTTCTTTCTCTAACCCTTTTCCTTACAGCTCTCCTGCTTAGCAAACCCAACTAAGCTTGCAAGCACCTCTGTTTTGCTCACTAAGGTGACAAAAGAGGCGCAACAGATTGGCGACTCCACTAGGGAAAGGTATCAATTTCCTACCCCATTTGGGTTTTTATAGCTCTTCTTTTGATTTATTTAACCTCCAGGTACACTAATCGGCCTAAGTCAGCCTGCAAAACATCCAATTCCAAGTTGAATTAGGAGAATTCCATCCAGAATTTTATTTCACAGTCGTGTGTCAGTTGTGCACGGGTTTTTTGGCCCACAGACGTGCATCGTGTGCACATGCACCTAAGTCACAGTTATGTTTTGTGCACCTGCGCCCATAAGATCATTTCGGTCTGCACACAGGTGCTCAGTGTGCCTCTGTCTACACTGAGACCAGCGCACCTGTGCAAAAAATACACATTGTAAGGTTTTTTGAGATTTGGGGAAGGCCCTTAGCCTTCTTAAAAGTGATTTCATGCATGTTTTAAGCTGCACCATACTTAGTTCCCTCTTCATATAAATGGATTAGTCAAAACACATAGGCACTTAGGAGGTTTTAAAATCATTATTTCCTTTTTTGCTTTCATTTTGCCACATGGATGGCTTGCTTTGACTAAAAAGTATAAGTTGGAATCATTTCTAATCACATAAAACTTGCATTGGGACTAGAAGTTAGATAACAATCGCTTAGTATGCTATTCTCTTGCGCCTCCAAGCGACCTTGAGAATCAGAACAAGATTGTGGGAAAATTTTATCTCCCTTAAGAAGATTAAAACCTTTAGGAGAGGACAACAGCCCCTTTTGGAACTCCTCTTAGTTTATTTTTCAAACACATCTTAAGATTGTAACAGGCCCATACATGCCCACATGCTACAAAGATAGGATAGTGTTGAAATTTACTTTTTTAGATTAAATCACTAGGGAAGTTTAAAGGTTTTGTAACAAGCCCATACATGCCCACATGTCCACATGCTAATTTCCTAGGGACTTTTGAATTATGCAAGGTTGTACCAAAGTAATTTAGTTAATTAGGTAATCAACACTTGTAAGGACCAAGCGAAGTCCACATGCAGCAAGGTGACACCTAATTCATTAAAACATTGGCACACTTTCACTCATTCACACACAAAAGTCACTTATCACTCACATAGTTTTCTTCTCGAAAACGTGGAGGTCAAAGTAAGTTTCCTCCTAAGGGATTCTGAACCACCCCACCCTTTTCTTGACGAAACTATCCACTCCCATTTAAATTCAACGAGGTTGGTTCACACCCCCAACCTCTCAAACAACTACATCTAAAAAAATTCTAAAAACTCACTAAGTTTTCCTCCACATGAGGTGCCAAAAGAAATTTTTTAGTCTAGGTAGGATTTTGGGGATAGGCATCCAAATAACTCCCCGTTATCTGGTTCTCAAATTGTCAAAACAATAGAAGTTGTCAAATAGGGAACTGAAAATCCTCCAAGTCAAGTGTTCCTAACACCATAAGGTAGGGAGATACCCGTGAAGGGTTGAAGGTCGAGGTCTGGTTGTTCTGTGCGTCCCCCCTTGAGGCACCCACCTCTTGGACGGGATCCATCTCGTGACCCATTTCTTAGGCCGAAAATCTAAATGTCGCACTTTGACCGAGGTACCTAGTGACCAAATTTTAGGACATCTACCCAGGTGGCAATTGTGGGCTGCAATTGCACCTTGATCGGATTTTGTGTGGCTATTGGGAAATATCGCCAGCTCTTTTGGGATATGCCCCCTTTACCCCTCATTATAACTGATTATTTCATCCTTCACTAGTTTCTCTTCTGGTGACTTCAGACCCCACTTTTGAGTACTATTGGAAGGTCCAGTGCTATTTGAGAGGAAGGACGCTACGTCTTTTAGGACATGAGCATTTGTTTTCTTTGGTTCTCCACGCAGACAAAACCCACTTATCCACATATATTCTTATTTTTCAAAACACTTTATGTATGATGCACTTCTGATTACATTTTGATCTAGATATATATATTGTGTAAAGTTTGAAATTTGCAACAAAGGCTCTTGTTTATTTTCTCTCATCACATTTTGAACACATCCACTTAGCTAGTTGGACATCATAGGGGACCCACAGAACCCTCGTCGTTCAAGATGCTTGCTAAACCTCCCTCCTATTTTAGGGGAAGTTCCTAGTCTTTCCAACTCATCGGCACCACCTTCACACACTCCTGTGAGTGCCACTATTTTAGGATCATCTTTGCTTGGTTCCACATTACTTGGGTCCACTTCCCAAGTCCCTTCGTCCATTCACTCTCCTTTACATGGAAGCAGGGGGCCAACTTCCTCTCAAGGAGGAAGTACCAACCCACCTAGCCCCCCTCAAGGGTCAGGTTCACAGAACACCCACACTATGGCTNCCCCCCCCCCCCCCCACTATAGCTGCCATATCTGGCCTCTCTTAACATACCAGATCTAAGAAAACTCACAAATGCTCCTATATTTCATGACCCCACATGGCATGCAATGCCTACCAAACTACCTTCAGACATTCCCAAGTTTGAAGGAAAGGTAGGAGATGACCCTGTCAACCACGTCATGACTTTCCACCTATGGTGCTCTTCCAATAGCATTATGGATGATTCCATCAGACTATGATTATTTCAATGCACACTCACTGGCCCATCAGCCAAATGGTATGTAGATGAAAAATCGGGGTCCCATCCGACTTTCGAGTCCTTGGCCAAAGCATTTTTTACCTTCTTCCAATTACCAATCCGCCATGACAATGGTCTTGAACTACTCTCTAATTTCAAACAAACCTTAGCCACACATATCGTTGATCACATTCATGAGTGGCGTAGAGGACGTAGTTTTTGCAAAGCTGAAACCACCAAACAACAGTGTCTTGATTGGTTTCTCAGATCACTTGTCTTTCTCCTCGATAAAGATGTAGCTTCCACCTTCCCTCAATCCGAAGAAGAAGCCATCAGTAAGGCTCAACAATACGACCTCATCTATTCACAATCAGGGTACTTATACACAGTACTTCCTGACCTCCCCAAACACGTGCCATTCGGTCAAGACAAACCTGGGATGTCTCACTCAGCAGACGGATTGATTGGTAATACTACACACCACATTCCTCAACCCCAACCACCACCAATGTATGGCACACCTCAATATATGTCAGCATATGGGGGAACCTCTTATTACCCCCCACCCCCTTATCAACAGCCATACCATGTTGCTATTCCTCCACCCATCAGTGGGCCACCGTCGGCATCCCCAATACACCCACCTATCCAAACAAGTTCTGGTACCCCCTCTACCTCAGCTTATACTTTAAGTACTAGTGAAAGCACCCCGCCTTCCTATGTACCTTACGGATCACAACTCCCACAGAATTCGTACTTTCCATTCCCTGGTCCTCCACAGCCCATGGTACCCCCACATCCTCACGCTGGGGTGAATTTTGTTCAACCCTCTCTCGTTCAGCAATATCACAATTTTGAACAACTAAATACGGAAAATCCAACACATCCGTCGAATAACGCCAAAAATAAAGGAAGAAACAGGAACAATAACAACCCAGGTCAAGGCGGGAATCAACCCCAACAAAACCAACCTACTAGGGGTAACCAGAACCAAGGGAACCAGAACCCTCAGGGGGGAAATAACAACAGGCGTCAAGGGAGGAATAACAATACTATCAAAACCACCTTCCCTTATGTCCTTTGCGGTGATTTTGGTCATTACACTCATCATTGTCCCCAAATCGCTGATTTTAAACGGCTGAAAGACTCAAGCAGTCTACCACATCCTCCAGCACCACCTACCCCTCAGCAGGCCCCACAATAATACGTGCAACAACCCCCCCAGTCGTGCTGCAGAATCCCATTCCACACCAGGGTGTGATAAATACCCAACAGGACACACAACCTACCCCACCACAGTTGGGACAGTACCTCAATCCAAACAATCTCGCAGATCGTAACATCCTCCTCACCAGTGAGGAAGAAATCCTTCTGCAAACACATAATCGTCAATATCGTGCACCCTCTGAGTCTCCTTCCATTCCCTCATAAACAAACCCAACACCAATGGGACCCCCATTGGTACTCCCTCACCCTACTACCGAAACACCTCTTCACATCCCTCGCATCCCATTGCGCAGGAATGTCCACAACCCCCATGCTAGGGTAGCTCATAATTACAGTTTGGTTGATGACTTAGCACAATCCCCGACCACCATGTCAGTTTTAGAAGTCCTTCAAACTTGTCCCACTCAGCGGAAATCATTACTTTCCGCCTTGGGGGAAGTCGACCCTGCGGATACCCAACTCATCACATTTTATCTCGATAGTGGAGAACCTCACCTTCCCGCTCTAATCACTTTTCAAATCCCAGTAAAAATTCGGAACATTACAATTCATTAGTGCATCATCGATGAAGGTGCATCCACATGCATTATGTCCAAATCTGTATGGAAGAAACTTGGTTCCCCCGAACTCATCCCATTTTCCATTACCTTAATAGCTTATGACAGACGACCATCGTCTCTTGAAGGGCTCTTCCAAAATGTCCCCGTATAACTCGGGGGAAAAACTATTCTCATCGACATTGAAGTTATTGATGCCCCACTGGATTATAATATCATGTTCGGTCGTAGCTACATGTACGCTATGAAGGAAGTTGCCTCTTCTGTCTTTTGAACGATGATGTTCCCCCATAATGGGAAGATCATTACCATTGACCAAGTCTCTCATTACAAGCCTAACCCTTCTACCAACATCAATAACATTATCGCTCTCATACACACGAGTCACGACACATACCCACTCATCGAAATGGGTCCCGGAATTTTCAAAGACCCATCATTATTAGGAACTTACCATGGTGCACCACCGCTCCTTCATCCTTCCAATCAAGTATGTGTCATATCATCCAACGGAACTGGCATAGAGGATACCCTTCCTTCTAGGGAGGCTTCTATCATATCTAGCGTCCCACTAGTCGCAGAGCTCCCCCCTCACGAGCCTCTTGCGAACTCGTCGACTCCACCAGTCCACGATTTCACCTCTCCCCAAGGCCATATCCTAGTTTGGGAGATAGTTCCCCAAGCCATTACTCAAATCCCCTTCTTCTACCCTCCACCTGGCGTACAATATTTCCAAGTAGCCGCAATTCTTACCCTCCCTAATATGGTTTTAGCAATTCCAGTTTGGTATTTACATCCACCAGAGATGGTCCCTCAACCATCCCTTCCCCCCCAAACGGAAGGAATCCCAATGACGATTCCCATACCCACTCCCACCATACCCACTACACCCCCACTCACTACCCTCCCTGTCACAGCTGGGGGCAAGCGAAAGAAGAAGGAGCCCACAGCTCCACTTCCCCTACGCATCCAACCCCCTTGCACGCTATGTGAGAAATATGGACACCAAACCAACAACTGCCCATCTCTACCCGAGTTACGGAACCTGATTCCACTCAGTCAAACACCATCAACGCTCGCCACCGTAGCAAGTATTGTCACCCCCGCCCCTCACTCAAGTAGTAAAGGGATGCGAACCAAATTCACTTGCGCTATATGTTCAGAATATGGCCATTATACACACCATTTCCCAGCACTGCCACGCTTCCGGAAAACATTAGTCGCAGTACGCCAAAGCTTCCAGAACGAACCCAACCTAGCAACATCATCCCTACCAAAAATCACTGACATCCATTATTTCACAACTTCAGTCAATGAACATATGAGATGCCCTTTCTCTCTATGTGAATCCTTAGATCATTTTACATATCAATGTCCTATGATCATTTAATACAGGCAACGCCAATTGACCCTGATTCCAACCCCTACAAAATCGATAATTGACCTTACCTTGTCACTAGAGATTCTTCATATCATTTCTCCCGAACCCGAGGCACTCCCGACGCCTCCATGGTTCTTAGATGACTTATCCGAGGATTCACCCCCAAACCCCCCTAATTCTTCCATTCATTTCCCTACAGAAATTTTGCATCCATCTACCATGGGTACTCCTCAGTACTTTGATATTTGGTTTATGTCAAGCGAACCATCGCAATCTCATTGTGTCGTTCCCCCTGCTTTTTCATCACCAAGGGATAGCCACACAGCAACAGTCACCGATATCAATCCTTACGACCCCTTGTATTCCCACCAATTCCACTATGACAAGGACATACTCGAAGAGTTAAACACCCCCGACTACCCATGGGATGCACTACACCACCGAGCACTCTTCTTTCCATAGGAAGCCTCCATGCCTCCTAACCAACACCCCATTTACGCAGTTGAAACCAAGGATTTTATCCCATCATGGCATATCAACTGGTTCAACAACCCCATTCCTGCCCCTGATGTGTTTGAAGAAGGCAACATGGCCAACATTTCCCCAACCATCAAAATCGACATTTCCATCAAAAATGGAGTCGTCGAGGAAATCACCATTGGCGTCGCTTGCACTCCTCAAGAAGTCATCGCCTATAAAGCCCTCTTCCAAGAATATCGGGATATTTTTGCCTGGTCATACACAGAGATGCCTAGCCTTGATCCCTCTATCGTCGAACATCGCATCAACACCTGGCCTGACATTACACCAGTTCCTCAAAAATAGTGACCGCTACACCCATCCAAAGCAGCGGCCATCAAAGCTGAGATTGAAAAATTACGCGTGGTTGGGTTCATATACCTCATTGCCTATACATCATGGGTTTCCAACCCTGTACCCATTAACAAAAAACAGGGCATTATCCGTGTCTGCACAGACTTTCGTGATCTCAATCATGCATGTCCCAAAGACAACTTTCCAATGCCTTTCATCGATCAAATCATTGACAATTGCACAGGCCACGAGGCTCTATCCTTCATGGACGATTTCTCTGGTTATAATCAAATCCAAATCCACCCATCCGATCAATACAAAACCGCATTCACTACCCCTTGGGGTACTTTTGCATATCGTGTCATGCCTTTTGGATTAGAGAACGCTGGCGCAACTTTCCAACGGGCTATGACATACATTTTTCATGATCTGGCTCATATCATCCTTGCATACTTGGATGACCTCATAGCTCGATCCAAGAAGCGCACCCAACATCTTGATGATTTACAGATCATCTTCCAATGGTGTTGTCAGTACAACATTCTCTTGAATCCCCTCAAGTCCATGTTTTGCATCACTGTGGGGTGCCTCCTTGGATTCATCGTTTCCCAAAGAGATATTACCGTGGACCCCCTCAAAGTCCAAGCCATCACGGAAATTCCACCTCCCTGGAATTTACGTCAACTCCAGAGCCTACAAGGAAAAGCTAACTTTCTACGACGATTTGTCCCAGACTACACCACTCGAGCACACGGTTTCCTTCGCTTACTACGCCACGACATCCCATTTCACTGGGATGAACATGCCCAAAAATCATTTGACGATCTTAAAATGGTGCTATCTAACGCCCCTTTAATTAGTTCACCCAACTATAATCGCGACTATATCCTCTACATATCAGCATCAGCTGTCTCAGTAGCAGGAGTTCTCGTTCAAATTGGTGATGACGGCTGTGAGCATGTCATTTACTACGTTAGTAAAAACCTCTCAGGGCCACCCTTGAAGTATAAACACTAAGAGAAACTAGCCCTCGCAGACGTCCTCGTAGTCCAGAAACTGCGTCATTACATTTTTCTTTGCACAACTAAGGTCGTCGCAGATTCCAACCCTATGCAATACTTCCTCATCCGTCGAAAAATTAATGGCAAATTTGTCCGATGGATCATTATCCTTCAGGAGTACGATCTTGAATTTTCAACACCCAAGAGCAAGAAAGCTATCGTCCTCATCGAACTTATCATGGCCTTCCCCTCTGATACTACCAGTGCCCCTGTCAATACCGACTTTCCCGACGAACATCTCTTTTACATCACTTTGGATGATCCTTGGTACGGCGACCTCCTCGTCTACCTCCGAACCCAAAAGTTCGGTAACCACCTCTCATGAGATGATCATCATCGTATTCGCCACCAGGCCCCCGCTATCTCCTCATAGGAGAAATCTTATATCAGCGAGGGGTCGACACCATACTTCGTCGATGCTTGACTATTGATGAGGCCGATAGAGTCTTGAACGACTGCCATAGCGATGCATGTGGGGGCCATCTTTCGGGAATGTCCACTGCTCAAAAAATCATCCAAGCAGGTTATTTTTGGCCTACATTGTTTCACGATTGCATTCATGCCGTGAAGCGATGCGAGAAATGTCAGCTTTACTCCAACAAATCACGAGCACCACCTGCTCTTCTTCACCCAGTGATTACTGTCGGCCCCTTTTGTAAATGGGGCATCGACTTCATGACTTGTAATCCCCCATCCAACAATGGACATAAATACATTGTTGTCACAGTCGATTACTTCACAAAATGGGCGGAATCTATGCCCACCTTCAACAATACTGCTGACACTGCAGCGCATTTTTTCTTTAATCATGTCATATCCCGCTTTCGAGTACCACTCCAACTAGTTTCCGATCACAAGAAAGACTTCGAGAATGAGATTTTTTCCGAACTCTCATCTCGGTTAGGATTCTCCCATGAGTTTGTCTCACCATATTACCCTCAGTCTAACAGACAGGTCGAAGCAGTTAACAAGGTCCTCAAGACCATGTTACAGCGCATGGTTAATAAACATAAGACCAATTGGCATCATATGTTATTTTCCGCGCTATGGGCTTACCATACGGCCGTGAAAATGGCCACTGGTTTCACCCCATTTCATCTAGTCCATGGGGTTGAGGCCACTCTTCCCATCGAGTGCGAAATTCCCACCTTACGCACCACAATTGAGCTATTACCCGACACTGTTCCAATGGAGCAACGCTTGCTGAACTTAGAGTCCCTGGATGAAGATCGTCGATCTTCGTTACAGAACAATGAGGCAGACAAAAAACGGTCAAAGGCCACCTTTGATCGCCATGTCAACCTTCGCTCATTTCAAGAAGGAGACCTCGTCCTTGCTTACGATATCACTCACGATACCCTTGGTCATGGAAAATTCGAGTCACTATGGCATGGCCCCTACATTATCCAACATTGCCTCACCAAAGGCGCATACATCCTGGCCTCTCCCAAAGGCCTCTCTCTCAAAGAACCCGTCAATGGGTTATACTTAAAGAAATTTTATGCCTAAGCGTAGAAATTCTACTTTAGGTTATTTCTTTTATAGTGTTTTTAATCTTTTTTCCACCCCTCACGTCTAAACTATCATTTGTGATATTGACAGATGCTTCCTCCACCGGCCTACCACATCGGTTACGCCGACGGCGCCAGCCGTTGGATACAAAATCTCACTTTGGCAGCTTGGGCCCTCTATACCCCCTCACATGAACTGCTCCACTCTAGCGGCATATGTTTGGGTTCAACAACCAACAACCAAGCCGAATACATTGTCATCATTGGCCTCCTCGCCGATTCCCAACATCATCGTATTCGTCACCTTAGCGTATTTCTCGACTCTCAACTAGTCGTCCTCCAGCTCAACAATGTGTACCGGGTCCGTGATCCTTGCCTCTTTCGCAAATACCTGCAAATTAGACTTTTATCTCGACATTTTGATTTCATTACATTTACACATATTCCAAGACAATTGAATCAAATTACAGATAACTTAGCTAACATTGTGTTAGACTTGCATATATCACATAAAGATACCTCTACACATACATAAAAATATCAAAAACCTGTCACAACATATATAAGTTAGACATCATCAACACATTAACACACACATGTAAACATCACATAGACCCCAAAATGTATACTCATATATATATAAATCGGTCCACAGTGCCATCAAAATGTTTACATACAAATATACAAACATCCGCAGGCCAATGAAGCACCTCGATACAAAATTGGTGCCACTACACCAAAATGGGCTCACCAACCTATATACAAAATACAAAAATAGATAGAGTGACACTCAAGGTGCCTCTAGAGCACCACCTCCTGCCCCTCCCTCAAGCGGTGGTCCCCCACCCACTACTGGTCCCTCTGGGAGGTAATCGTCCGGTCATAGCAGCACCTGCTACTACTGCTCACTGCACCACGGCCCGCCATGGCAGTGGAACTCCCACACACTGCTCCAGGATTCCCTCATCCTGGACACGCGACCACATGCCCTCAGGTACACCCTGTAGCACCACCTCCAGGCGACAGTGAATATCCTCAAAATCTACTCCAGCATCCACTAGAGGAGCATGCGATGGCCCGGCACCTGGGTCATCAAGTCAGCGTCTCCTCGCTACTCTCTCATCCTCAGCTGGTCTCGCCTCAGCATCCTCGCGTCGACGTCTCTCTCCTGCCCACGGTGATCTTCGTGACTCCTGGTGAACTGGCGCTCTCAGTAACTCAACCTCACACCCGCGAGGTCCCACATTTGCACATACAAACAAACAAACGATAGTATCATCATCTATACAAAATACACATGTCATGCTATCTCAAAAATCAACATATCAAAACTCGTCAACATACCTCGATTATCAAAAACCTCCTCTAGAGGTAACATTATGTCTGAATCACCCCGGAAGTCAACACCAGCATAAGGATACCGTAGTATAACATGTGGCATCTGCCACCACACATGTGTCGCCTCAGCTGTGAAAAAGTGGTCGCCCTCGCCACCACTGTGGTGAACCAAAATCATCGCCCACCACTTCAATCGTGGCTCTCATGCCCCAGGCATGCCCAATAAAATCCTAGGGTGCAACATAGGCACCCTCTCCAAAAACCAGGCCACCAAGATGGACCCAAAGGCAAAGTCCCCTGTGTCGGTGGACCGACATCGGTCCAGCTACCCTACCATCCTGGCATGTAGTGTAAGCCCCCAAGAAAAATGCTCACCGGCTAGTACCCTCCCCATAACACTCAGCTGACCACCACTGATACGTTGAGTCACGAGGGACCCATACACCCTCACAATCATCGCTGTTATGCAGCGATGCGCTAGAGAATCCATCGCCCCAATGCTCACGATGGAGCCCAACATATACTTCTCCCTGGAATAGTACCTCCGGCCCAATGTCTCTAATGACATGTCTGTAGGTAGCACCGGCTCCGTCAATAGGGGTGTTCCCCGAAAAGGGATCCCAGTCAAAAAGTATATATCCTCCACCGCAATGAAGGCGATATGCTCTCCCCGCACCATAAATCAATGCAGGTCTGGACTCCACATCCGGATAAGAAACTGCAAGAGATACTCCTGCGCCTGTATCAACGGGCACTCAAAGAACTTCAGCAACCCACAGGCTGCCAAAGTGGCACATACCCCCAACTCCTCAATAGCCACGGCATCCCTTAGCTGGGACCAATCCTGCTCTCGCCAGCCGACTGGCATCATGCAAAATGATCACCTGCAACCACATAATACAGTCCTAGGTCAGCCATATTGACCATAAAAAACATTAAAAAAGATAAGTTTTTCACCCGCCAGCCTTGCCCCCAAGGCACGGCTATTTAACCCACAGGCGCGCACATATGCGCACCTGTTCACCCCATAGGCACACACATATGTACGCCTGTCCATTCCATAGGTGTGCATGTCCATCCCACAGGCGCGCATGCATGCACACCTGCCCACCCTACAGGGGCGCCTCCATGCACCCTTGTCACAAACACAGGCACGCATCAAAGCGTGCATGTCCACTACACAGACGCGCAACCATGCACGGTTGTGTAGCAAACAGGCACGCATATCATGCATGCCTTTGTCCCCCCTACGGGCGCACCCATGCGCAACTATCCGGATAACAGGCACGCACTCGTGCATGCATATTTTCAGATCGCCCATGCACTTGGGGGCCCACATCCATAAAATCCCCAGTACGGCCCTTTGTACAGACCCTGCCCAGAAATTTAAAATCTAATTCTATGCAGGACGATAAGACTACCAACCTGAAGCTCATTGGTCCTGGATCGGTTGCCTTGTTCTCCCGAAATCTCCAAATCTTCTCTGAATACCTCTCGTCCAGTCACTCTGGCAGCAAGTACAAATGAGGTGGCAATGTGGGCCCTACAGCTATATATAGGCCTTTCCGCCAAACTTCCAATCACCATTCTGGGAGCTTCGGGTGTCCGTTCTTCGAGCCATCTTCAGCCATGGGATCAGCATCCCGTCATCTACATCAAGACAATCCCTGGGCCACTTTTTATCCTTAGCCCCCGGGGCACCATTTTTTCATAACTCATCCAGGTACGCATGCTCATGTTCAAAATTATCAAATAAATGCTCGTATGGTCGCTTCTCTACAGATATTGTTCACGTCAGGTATTTGGTTTTCATGTGTGCAGGTACTTGGACATCATACATCAACGCAACCCCTTCAGTTATATAATCAGCACTGGCATGTAATCATTCCCTCTGAATCTCAATTGCATCTCCAGTCACACCCTCTGACATTTGTCTCTAGGATCCCCATCTCCGACTCTGCAGTACCACCACCTCCATTGCATCTTAGGTATTGTCACCAGGTAGCACTCTCCCCCACATGAGTTGTCCCATTCATAGCACCCTTTTGCACTTTGACACTCATGTTGTTTTTCAACCCTTTATGGATGGGAGTCCCAATAGTCTTCCATCATGTCGTGAATCAGCCACATACTCCTTCTCCTCATTTTTCTAGCTTTCCCACTGGACTCCCAGATTATCTCTTCAAGGTTTTATTTTGACTGCACCTCCGCAGTATCATGAACCCTCCATTTCATCCACAATCAGTTTGTCCCTCTGCAAATTTCCCTTCATTTCACCTACCTCATACAGAAACCCA
This sequence comes from Picea engelmannii, assembly GCA_009831015.1. NCBI lineage: Eukaryota > Viridiplantae > Streptophyta > Pinopsida > Pinales > Pinaceae > Picea > Picea engelmannii. Next base: position 120,546 of record ML777388.1, on the reverse strand, counting down.
CCCATGGGGCCCCCACCCTCCACCAGTTCTCCAAAAAAATTGCGCCCTTCTCGGGCCAACGATATTACATTGGGGCACCCGTTTCTGTATTTGTACACTCATTCCAAATTATTCTTTATTTATTTTGGTACATTGTAAAAAGCCTTTGTTTCCATCATTTCCATCTCCTTTTGTCACCACCTTTGACGACCTTCTTCCCTTTTTTGGCAAGCGCAACCCATGTCGCCCTTGGTTGGGGCACTCCTTATCATCTACCCATGTTGACATCATCTATATACTCCGAGTATACCACAGGCCACTTACCTCTACCCTCTGAGTTTGTTCACTTTGTCCCGCCTCTGGCACAACTTATCCCCTGTCTTATTGTCCCCCTGACACTCGACCTAGTTGAACGGCTGTGGCCACTTATACCTCACATATACCCCCAACCAAGGGCAGTCTTGAGTCTCCCTACATCTTGACTTCGTCCATGTACCCTCTCCAGTTCCTAACCTCACCTAGTAGAATTCATGAAGCCCTTTGCTTCTTGGAGTCGCGTCCCCCTTCTTGTCGACATCAACATAGTTTCCAGAAGGGTGACAGTATCTTGACTCTCATTACTTTTCCAATGAGAGGTCTCGAACGGCACAGGGAGAACCACAATTGCTCCCTACTGTCGTTGACCCCCGTAACATTTGACTTCAACACTTTCTCATGTTACGATGGGTCTTACTTTGCGACTATTGCAGTTGTTTCTTATATTTGTCGAAGACCTCTGAACTTGGTCGGGCTATCAATGCCTACAGAATCTGTGATATTTCTTACAGATGTTACTGCCTACTGTTCAGAGTATGTTCCTTCATAGAATTGTCTTCTGCCTTTATCACGATCGCCCCCGAGGGCACTGCAGTTGTCTACATCAACACATCATTCCTTTTTGAGTTACATGACATGAGCATGGGGCATGCCTGCCTCGTTTGTACACAGTTTATTTTTACACACCTTATGGAAGGTTGGGTTCTACAGGTTCCCTTCTCCCTCCAACGGGTAACTCTTGACAATCCCACTATCTCTCTCTCTTACAGTGGCACTCTCAATAGAAGAAACATTGATGGATTTTGGCTATCTGTATGCTCCTAACCTCATCCATTAGGGGGCATCTGTTATCACTGAAATTTCGTCCGCAAATGGTTACAAGAATTTAGCATCGTCAAACAATTATGAGGTCACCCATGGACCAAAATTACCACAAAATCATTTCCAAAGGGTCAAAAACTATACAACCAGTGACAAAATTAAAGTGCGTTATGACTACACAGGGCGCGCGCGCACATGTGCAAAACAGAAACGCAGGAAAAGCACACATGCGCGACTGTGGTCGCTAAAAGCCACGGACATCTGAGAATGGCGCATTTATGAGAGTGGTCAGGCTCCCACCCACTTCTGGTTCAGCTTCCAAGTTGATTTGACACTCAAATATGGACTGGATCCGACTGGGTGGTTGGTCAAAGACCTAAAAATTCCCTAATTAGCCTCTTTACACACTACAAGTTGGTTGCACAATACCTCAAAGAGGTGTTATAAAAAGGCCATGGGTGCACTTCATTTTTTAATGAATTCAATAGCAAAGTTATGCTACTACTATTCTCTTGAGGAATCCTCTATTCTCATCAAGAGTATACTAGCACCATTGCATTGGGCAATCCGTCTCACCCCTTGAGTGGATTAGCAAAGAATTCTTTCACCATTTTCATTCAAAGTTGTAAGAAGAGCTTATTTGTGGGGGTCCAAGAGCCCTCCCTTGGAGGAAGAAGGGACTCATAGTCCTCTTTCTTCTTGGTGTTTTCTTTCACTAATATCAACCTTACAATTGGTGACATGGGTCTTATTGTTTCTTTTGTCCTTATGTGCCTATGCTCATTAGTTTAGTTGTTGTTTTATTTCTTAGTTTAATTCTTAGTTGTTCTTTCATATTTCTTTCTCTAACCCTTTTCCTTACAGTTGTCCTGCTTAGCAAACTCAACTAAGCTTGCAAGCACCTCTGTTTTGCTCACTAAGGTGACGAAAGAAGCGCAAAACCTTGGATGCTTGCATTTTCCTGAATCTTCTTTATGGCATAATGTCGGTCATCATAGTCTCTACTTTACATGGATGACCATTGTTGCTTGCTTCTTTATCTTGATTGTTTTTGCACTCAACATCCACCAAAATAGGGTATTTACAAAACATGGTTTAAAATCTTTTTCTACCAATGTCAGCATGCATGCATACTGTAGAAGAAGCATGTGACCTACTCATGTCGTTTCCATAGAAAAGCATGGCCATCTCAATCACATTCTGAGATAACATTTGATGGATTTCCAAGATTGGAGGATTGGTATTCAAGCATTGATAAGGTATTTACAACCAACAGTAAAAGATAATCATGTACTAATCATTTTGCAGCAAGCTCATGACCAGATTCAAGGTTTGCAAATTGTTTTCCCATTAAAAATGTTGCCTTGAAGTACAAGCAAAACTTATTGAGGGAATTTGATGGTGATTGTGTTGTATACATAAGCAAGATTTTATTTTTTTTAAAAGGGTACTCATAGATGATTGTCTTCTTATGCATTAGTTTTCTGCAGAGGATCTCTTTTGAGATTGTGTTTAAGTTTGATTTCAAAGTGCAGCATGAGGACATGCTATACAATCAGTGTGGGGCAGAAGAGGGGTTACTATGCATGATTTTTTTTTTCTCTCATTTTCCATTCATAATTATTTTTCTCATGCATGTTATTTTTCTACAAAAAGTGCAGAAATTGATTTGGGCATATCTTCCAAATGGTGAACTGGGTTCTCATGATTTTTGGTATGATGAAGCATGGGATTAGTCTAAATATGCCTACAAAATCCACTTTGTAATTTGTAAAAAAAAATGTGGTGTTGTCAGAACTGTTTCAGGAGAGTTTCAATTACGAGGAGTTTCAACAACATGATATCTTGGGATTTGTGTATTGGATTGTTATGATTTTTGGCAAGAATGTACATTAAATTGTGACATATAAAACTATCAAAATACCTTCTTCATATGAGTTTTGCTTTGCATGAAAATCCATTGTATCAACAACATTCAAATTATTCCTTAACAGCTTGGTTAATGCAATGTATTGAGTTGCACGACGACATGCAACAAATAGTATTAAAAAAAAAAAAAAAAACACATCCATAACCATCAACCATTCAAGAAATTTAGATTAATGATTACTCAAGAAATTAAGAGGAATGGGAGAATTATCTAGAAAGAAGTGAATTGAAATTGGAGTTACAAAAGGTAGGAGAAGAGGATCAGCCATAGACAGCATCCACCAATAGAATTCAGCAACATCATATCCACAGCAATGGGAAACTAAGAATTGGGGGACAAATATTAAGGATATATTAAGAAGAAAAGAGTTACTAAGGATGAATTATGTAATGTTCCCAAACCCATTATTATAGTTTCTAGAGTGCTTAAATTTTTCTTCCATATCTTTTACTATTATCATAGCCAAAACCAAATGTAAAACCTATCTCTAAGAGTCCTTGAGCAGTGCTTTAATTCTTTCCCCGTCATATTGTGCCCTTACATGGTTATTTATACAATATTTTTAACTACCCTTGTCATGGAATTAAATCCTTATTGATATTTTTGGGCGTTCCATGTGGCAACCTCTAATTGAATATTGGGTATAGTCCTTTAGTGTAAGTCCTTATCATCTTCCCAATGAGTGCATTCACAACCATAGATCTCAATTTCAATCAACAACCATGATTTTTGTGAGTCCAAAGGACCCCTATCCTCTAGAACACAAGTATAAAAGATGCACCAATCGTAGACTGCTAAGTTTCTACTTCTTGCCACTCCCAAAAAGGACTAAACATCGAAACCCTAGCTACATATCTCAAAACCAATCACTAGTTGATATTTGTGTGTATCATATGACCCACTTCGTGCTAGTGAGCAAGTTTATAACCCACACTAGTAGGGAAGATGACATGTGTTCCTCCACCATCCACCCCAAGGTCTTAAACCTTTTATTGTAAGATGATCTACATCGTTGATCTCGAAAAATCAATAGTCTAGGGTAACTCCAAGTCCAGCGGTTCCCTCCTACAATGTAATATTAAACCCCCACACAATTTCCCTCTAAGATCCTTCCCCTCTATTGATATAGAAATCAAGGAATGGTCAAAATTACTATAGGTGGAAAGGCCCCCTTCCCTCTGGTGTGTAGGTTTATAACCAGCACCAGTAGGGAAGTTCCATGCATCCACCCCACATGACCCCATTATCACTTAAACAAAGAGATATTCCATCCTAGAACAGTCACTCACCATTAATTTAAAACTAGAATAATAGTCCCCATCCTTTTGGGTCATAAGAACCCCCTTCCTCCATAATGCAGGTTTATAAACTGCATGAATAGGAAGGCAATGTGTTTCCTTCCCACGCAACATCTTCCCAATGTAAAGACACCTATATCTCCCCCCAATATAAGAATGTTATCACTAGAAATTGTTTCTACATCCCAAATTAATACAAGTTGTAAAGATTCTCCTCCACTGGGTGCACCTTTATAGCCCACACCATTGAGACATTGCCACGTGTCCTTGGCATAGAAATTTAGTAACTCCTAAAATACAAATATTTAATCCTTGGTCACATTGCGACTTATGGGACTATGTTTTAGCATGATTATATCGCCTTTTTTCCTTTTTTTTCCATACTTCACTACTCCTTTTTCACCTTCTTGTAACCATAACTACACCTATTTCAGTTCAAAACCCACTCAAGTACACTTTTCTATTTATCTAGAATTTTAATGAATTCTACAGTACATTTGGTAAAAATGGTGTCTTTTGCACATAACTTGCGTATGAGTTTCTGTTGATTGGATGCATGCTACAGAAGTCGAAGGAATAGTATGCTATGGAAAGGACAAAATGCTACAAATTTGTGAGTAATATTGTTTTCTACAGATCTATTTAAAATGTTTCATAAAGTGTGTCACAAGTCCTAGCTGTCAAGAGCATTGTTGTAAATCCCAATCATCAAGACTTTGGCAGTGAGTCTGAGTCAACAAAAATGCCACCTGTCACCTTCTGTGAATTTCCCAAGATCGTGAATTGATTACTCGGTTGTTTCATAACTGCATATTATTAATAGAATCTTCTATGTGATTTGAGAAATTCATTACATGATTGGGATGGTGAATGCGTAGATGACTCTAGATGTTGTTATGAAGCATATTTAGAAGTATTTACACTTTGTTATATTCCAGCAACTAATCCAGTTGCATAATTACTCTAGATACTATGTTTTATTACTATTGTAAATGTTTTTAATTAGATTCTCTATTTTATTCAATGATTGTAACATACTCTAGCATCCACGTGAAGAATCAGTGATTATTTAAGTGTGTGGCTCTTTAATTTCCATCTAATAAGTTGTTATTCAGTTGAGCTAGGAAAGATATGCTTGCTCTTAGATAGAAAAGAGAGATAGATAGAGGGGAAAGTATAAGAGGAAAAGAAGGGACAAGAAGAGACAGAGTATTTTTGTAACTTGCACTTTCTATACAAATACAATTTCTCGGTTTTTTGTATGATAAATTGATTATTGTAGACTAGGAACTGTAGAACTTCTTCAACATTTTTCTCCACAAAGAAAGGCCCCGCTCTAGAGGAAATTGGTTCTTCTCCTCATTTATGTTTATGTTTGTGTTTATATATTGTATATATACTTCCTATATCTAATTGCTTGATTGTTTGTAAAATTTAAGTTGCTTTCATAAGTTTTGCTTACAGTTTATAGTGTTTGTGTTTCAACAAGTATTTACTTTCTCATTCAACAATTAATGGTTCATCGCTATAGGTTTCATGCTACAAAACCTGCATAAAAAATCATCAGTTGTGCTTTCCTTTTAACTATTTACATTTGTTTTCTTTTTAGTCAATTAGAATTGGATTTCTAGATAGTTTTTATCATCACAAGTTAAACGTGTCCAACTAGCTAATTCACCCCTTAGTCATACATATATTTTGCATGATACCTCACAAGCTTTACCAGCCCTAGGTTGGTAATTAAATGTACTAGAAATCTATATGCTCTGTTGGAAATTAACAGAGTACATAGTAGACATGTCAGCGACCAATTCCTCCAATGAATTCTTAAGCTCTATTAATCCATTCCAACCCTCTACCATGCCATTACAAATAAAATACCCATGGAGACTCTAATATTACTAATAGGGCACATTTAAAGAACAAATACAACCAATTTATACATGCATGGTGTTCCCATTTCATGGCATTGATGCCTAAATGCATAAATTAATCATTCAAACACACAATCATATAATTGGATACATTTCTCAGACATGGAATTAAAAAAATGACTAAGTAATTGCATATTCATAAACAACACAAAAACACTTACCTACTATGAAAGGTCATCCAAGAAGCTGACTACACACAAGAAATTTTCCACCCAACCATAGGTATTCGATGGAAATACCACCTCTAAGCCAAGTTATGAGTCTGTCATGCTAAAGGTACCATTTACATAGCTCTATCTCCCTCTCAACCCACCCCAAACGCTCTTAGCTCAACCACTATGTCTAATACAAAGCACTCGAGGTAGGTCATGCAACAATCATGAAACCATGGCGATCTCTTCCCCTACCCCACACAACACAAGGAAGACAAACCATTTCACTGCTCCATAGTCTTCCCTTTGCACTCTTCAAAGTGTACAAAAGGAGCCTATAGCAGAAGCTTTTATAGTTTTTTACCTTTATTTAGATAGACCAAAAAATATAAATTTATATTTGAATAAGATATAAAAAGGAATGTTGTTCTACAATGAAGGATGGTCTTATGGTGACCATTCATGTAAAATTATGTCTTTATGAATGCACCTTTTAATAATACATTAAAGTCCTGATTTTTTTTGTGTCTGTGTGTGTAACAATGTTATTTTATTTACATAACATTGTCACCTTATTTAAGATGTTTTGTCCTTGAAGCATTGTAATTTGTTCTGACCCTAACTCTTGCTTTTTCCTTAATACCTCCCACAAATAATCTTTGAAACCTTCGAGTTATGATGGATGGCCATTTTTTTTCATTAATCTTCTCATGACATTCCAAAATGAAGACAATGTGTGCATCAACAGTTGCACATCACATTTCTCAACAAATTCATACATCAAGCCAATGTCATAATTAGGGTTATGATTATTCACATTATAGTTTTCATCGGATCATGCTATCTCGAGGAAGGAAATGGGTTCCTTTTGGTTGGTGACAAGCAAGGGAACCGCCACAAAAATGATTCCAAGTGAATTTGCCACAAACTAGTGTGTGATATTCTGCAGCGCTTTGGCTGCTTCGTATGGGTCAACTTGTTTGGTCGAGTAGTAGATCTTTGTAGTGTCCCCAAGGCCGAGCCCCGTTGCAGATCATGTTATATGCAAAGAATTGTAAATATGTTCTATAGGTTGGTGAGCCAAGTTTTGAATAAGTTGTAGGCTTATGAGTTTTGTTAGGCTAGGGAGCCTAAGTGTTGAAGGCCAGGAGCCTGTTGATGTACTTGTATGTATGCAGGTCAATTAATAAAATATAAATACCGCCAGTGCAGACCGACCACGATGAAAGAGTGATGGGGGACTGAGCATCCACAGAATGGGCAAGGGATCAGGGGTTGAAAGGTGGGAAAGGGGTTGAGTGAGGAGCCTAGGGGCTAAGCCTAGGGGGCTTAGGCCTGGAATAATATTTTATTAATATTCCTAAAAATCCATGTGCACATTATTTTATCCTAAGTCC
>ML777388.1:60139-87957 GCA_009831015.1 Picea engelmannii | reverse complement strand
CATACAATGCGAGCCATCCTCAGCGCTCAACCGTGGGAGTTTTTCAAAACCCACATACAATGCTTGTTGATATAAGTACATCCCCGTTTGAAATCTGCGATTTCTTAACCTAAAATGCCATGAAATTTTAGCGATCCTCATTGATCCTTATAAGATGAAGATCTTTATGAACCTCAACTTTCTTTTTTTTCATCGACTGTCTAGGCATTAATGGTCTATCAATTTCAATTGTGCTGTTCGGAGAGATGTTGAAACCTTACATTTACACTAAATCTTTCTTTGTGTACTCGATTTTCAATGTCAAAAATTTAACAGGAAAAATGGACTGGAGTCCACAAAGAACAAATTATTATATCTTTCTTTGTGTACTCTATTTTCAATGTCAAAAATTTAACAGGAAAAATGGACCGGAGTCCACAAAGAACAAATTACTGGAGTATAACATCAAATGAAATGTTTCAACATCTTTGCGCATGCAGAGCAATTGAAATTGATAAACCTTCAGTTCGTATCTGAGCGAGATGTTCAATGGAAAAGAAGAAAGGAAAGTTATGGTTCATGAAAATCTTTTTTATTTTTTTCCTCAGATTCTTGAACACCAATGATACCTGAATTCCAATATTAGGTTAGAAAATGAAAACTTGGATTCTTTAAATTAAAAATGAAATGATAATTTAGGGTAAAAAAACAAAATAAATTATTGTATAACTCATAAAAAATCAATAAAAAGAAACCAGCCATAAATGACAAATCCTTAAAAAATCTACAAAGAAAACTTAAATGGTTGATTTTTAACCACTACCTAGAAAATGAAAACCCTAAACAACAACTATACCTGTTTCATGAAAAAATCTATAATGGAAATTAAAATGCTTGATTGGCCCTCTTAAAATTGATGGAAATCAAGAAAAACTCCTTTGCTTCCATTCCACAAAAGGTACAGACAAACATAACCCCAATAAATCGGATTTAACTCTTTTATAGGTTGTTTCTTTACACTGATGATTCTTTTGGTATCTTAAAAAACTTTTGAGCTGTTTTTTTGAAAATGTTGTGATTTGTTAAAAAATGATATATCGAGAGGAAGCAAGCATTGTGAAAAATCGCCACACCCTTAAAAAATCTACACAGATTTTTAACCAATACCTAAGAAATGAAAACCCTAGATAACAATTATCCCTGCTCCATGAAAAAATCTATAATGGAAATTAAAATACTTGATTGGCCTTGTTAAATTGGATGGAAATCAAGAAAAAACTCCTTTGCTTCCATTCCACAAAAAATCAGATTTAACTCTTTTATATGCTGTTTGTTCATACTGATGATTCTTTTGGTATCCTAAAAAACTGCTGCACTGATTTTTTTTAAATATTGTGATTTGTTAAAAATGAGAGGAAGCAAGCATCGTGAAAAATCCCCACATTGACACTAAATTGACAATGTTTGCAACAATGGTATGCATTGTCATTAAAAGTTCTGTCTCTGTTTATATCATGATATTGATTTCAGGTTTGACAATGTTGACAAACTTTAATGTGAAATGTTATAAAAACTAGTTCATTTTCTTAGTTTTATTGTATTAAATATTATCAAATAAAGTTATGTCTCTGTTTATATCATGATCTTGATTTCAGGTTTAACAATGTTGACAAACTTTAATGTGAAATGTTATAGAAACTAATTCATTTTCTTAATTTTATTGTATTAAATATTAGCAAATGGCTCTTCCACTGAGGATTGGGTTTCAACTAAAATGATTTAAATTTAAGTCATTCAATAGATTCCAAAATCTGTTCAGTGTTTTGTTTTTTAAAGTGCATCATGAAACATGCCTCGAGAGACTGCACAACAAAGGGCAGATTTCCTTTAGCTAAGGGGCAAAGTTTGATGATTATCTATTCACCAAAATGGTTTGAGCTTTGCACACTGCCTCATCGCTCAAACTCATGCCATACGTGTAGTGCAGACCATAGCGAGAATTAAACATTAGTGGATGGATTAACACATTTTCGATCTCAATGGTCAACCAATGCCCTGTTCGTAGTTTTTCTGAATCGTGGGTGGATGGTCTCTGATATTATCTTCTTTCAACTTGTTTTGTTTCCATAAGGACGTGGAGCAATTCTCATACAAAAGTTATCATGTGATGAATATATTCTCATTTACAATATGATATACAATATACGTGATTGTGGAAATCAATGTTTCATGAATAATTCACATGCTTTTGAAGTCATTTTTCACATTGTTTTCCAATGTCTTTTTTTTGGTTGTTTCCAGTTTATTCTTTGTTTCTAGTTAGTTTTATATATTACGACAAAGGTTTAATATAATTAGAAGTTTCTTATATTTCTAATATTTATAAAATAGGAGATGGAAAATAACATAGCTACTTACAAATTTATCTAGTGCTTGATACTATAACATATATTCACAATCCATATTCAATCGAAGTTCAACTGAATGTTCTGATGACTCTTTGTTGAACATAAACACCTTATAAAAAACTCTTAAATTATAAGACTGTTAAATTATAAAACTGACATATATAAGAATGTCAAATTGTTCCTGATTAAGTTATTGTTGGATGACTTATATAATAATGTCAAATTGTTCAGCATTAAGTTATTGTTGGATAATGGTTAAGATAATTATTCAATCACTTTCTTTTTGAATAAGTAGTTAAATCTTTTGAATAATTAGTAAAATTTAACAACCATTTATAAGACTGTTAAATTATAAAACTGGCTTATATAATAATGTCAAATTGTTTCGATTAAGTTATTGTTAAATAATTTATATAATAATGTCAAATTGTTTCGATTAAGTTATTGTTAAATAATTTATATAATAATGTCAAATTATTCAACATTAAGTTATTGTTGGATGATGATTAAGATAATTATTCAATCACTTTCTTTTACATTAAATAGTTAAATCTTTTGAATAGATAGTTAAATCTAACAACCATTTTGAATAAGTAGTTAAATCTTTTGAATAAGTAATTAGATCTAACAAACAACCAATTATAAGACTGTTAAATTACAAAACTGGCTTATATAATAATGTCAAATTGTTCAGTGTTTTGATGGTTTATATAATAATGTCAAATTGTTCAGCATTAAGTTTGGATGATGGTTAAGAAAATTATTTAATCACTTTCTTTTTGAATAAGTAGTTAAATTTTTTGAATAACAACCATTTGCAATCTTTATAGAAAAGGCAAATACTATTTTAATGTCTGGTTAATTCTTCATTGTGTTTATCATTTTTGCATCATAGTCCATATTTTTTTATATGCTATCAGAGCCGGACTGATTCAAATCCAAGTGAAAAAAAAATAAAAATCGAACGCATTCGTATAGATTGAATATCTGGATATGAAATGAGGCGCCATTCTGGGCAGTGTACCTGACAAATTATTAGCACCAGTTTTTTTTTTCAATTATATCTCCATTGACTCTACCTCCTATTAAAAGTTCCTATGTGCGTAGCTCAAGTTTTGGCGTGATTTACCAGAAAATATTTCAGTTGCTCTCGACGGATAAATCTAATACTTTGGTTGCTCCTGGCGGATCACTCACTATTAAGTTGGATCAGATGTCAACCAGTGGAAGTCATGCACAAGGAAGATCTCAGAATTGAGGCTGGAAGGCACAATAGAAGCTACGAACTCTGCATCCCACGTGGATATAAACTCTGAGAACCACCACAACGCTCAATTCCATTTTCTAATCCTCTCTTCAACCGGTCAGCTCCTCAGCGACTTCATATGCAACGTCCCTCAGCTTGAATCACATCAGTTGGCCAAGTTCTTGGTGGAGTTCTTCAAACTTCAAATGACCAATCCCGGGGCTATGACTGGATGTAAAGAACTGCTATTCGGTTATCTACACGGAATTTACTTTAAGACTACGTCTGCCCTTGGGCATTAAATTTAATACACCCTCAACTTCGTTGGATGCAGGGAATTCATTGGCTTCCTTTATATTTTGAATAGTATGACTCAGCTTGAACGTTAACTTGTTGATCACGTTCACGAAATTCTTCGAGGAGGGTACCCAAGAGCTGCTCCAGGGACTATCCTCCTGATCACACTGAATTGCATCTTTCTCCACGTGATTATAGGCCATGGAATTCAGATTGGGAACTACAGAAGACACCAATTCTTTAAGGTTTATAACAATTAGTTTATTTTCAACATTAACATTTATTTTCAACTTTTACATTTCAAGTCAAATTCTGTGACAGATTTGAGTTTTCATATCAAATAGAAGACACCAATTCTTTGAAGTTCATAACAAGTAGTTTATTTTCAACATTTACATTTCAAGTCAAATTCTTTGACAGATTTGAGTTTCTATATTAAATACACTAATTTGTTCTGTTATAGTTTTAATTTTCACACTAGTTTGTTCTTTTATTTTAGTCTGTTATAGTTTTAATTTTCACACATGGAAAGTAAAAATCCAAATACACCTAATAAGCAAATCCCAAAATCCAAATACATCTAATGAACAAATCCTTTTGTGAAATAGTAAAAGGGACTCAACAAGCACCAAGGGATTCAATTAATTACTGGAATGACAAAATAGAGATAGAGACGATAAAGACAAAACCATCATTAGCCCCATAGTGCTTATGCCTAGAGCCGTAAACCTGATACATTCTATTGCCCAAGCAACTAAGAAGTGCTTATGCCTAGAGCGATAAACCTGATACATGCTACTGGCCAAGCAACTAAGAAGAAATGTAAAGAACAAAATTTGTTGAAACTAGCATACTAGAAGATCAATCGACCAAAACCACAATATTGTAGGTTTCTTCCTCCCGATCAGGCCACAAGGTAAGACCAGTTTGGTCAGTTTCATTCCATCCCCGCTCCCATTTGTAACACGAGGTACCTCTTTATTAACTTCCTTGTAAACTTTAATAGTATAGATCCCAAACGTAGTAGGCTTAGTGTACAAAATTTCATTGACTATTGTATTCTGTGATGAGCTGTCTATTCCATTTTTATATTTATTTTCCCTCTCTTTGGCATACATTATCTGGATCCACCTTTTTATTTACTGTTTTTGTGGATTCAGAGTTATATCATGTAGATATGAAGAAATCATCAAGGAATGGCTATGCATATGTGATGTAAATATATTTATATGGATCATATGATATGATTGCCCTGATAAATTCAAGCTATGTAAATATTTTGGTTAAAATATATTATATAATGGTTTAGCTAATTGCAAGAACACGAGAGGGGTTATGCTTTCACTAGAGGGGAAGAGGAAAGGTGGGGTGAGGTCGAGGGGGGATTTGAGAGAGTAAACCTTCTGTTGCTAAGTGTTGGTCTTAGAACTCATCTCCTTTGCTACATGTGCATTTAATGAAGCCTCCCACTTTCACTGACTCATTTAACTAATCTTTGAGTGCATGTAAGAGGTTGTTTGGACATGTATTTATGTAGTTATGGAAGCATGTCCTAAGTAGATCATTCCTTGGGACAAAGGTAATGTGAACCATCATGTTACTTGACCTTCCCATTCTTGTTAGGGGTGCGGATTCAATGAGAAAAATGTGGTAGTTCAAGAGGACATGGAAGGGAAAGCAAGTGACAATTATTCATTATTATTCACCATGAACCATGAACAACCAATATGAAAAGTGAACCAAGAAAATGAACCATGTAAATGAATGATAAGGGGCCTTAGATGAGGTTGAAAGGTAGTAGGCGATCATAGAGGTTGGCCAAATAGGAACCCTTCACCCAAATAAAAATTGCTACTCCTTGGATGCTTGAAAGACAAATATTGTTTCCACATGCAATACCCCATAAGGCATACAATATGGGCTCTATTATGCATATAAAATAACATTGTTAATTACACACACACACACACAACTTCGGACTTTAATGTATTATTAAAAGGTGCAATCATAAAGTCATAACTTTACATGAATCGTCATCATAAGGCCTATAAATGCAAGACCATTCTTCATTGTAAAACATCATTTTTATTTTATTTTATTCAAATATGCATTTATATATTTTTTGGTCTAACCAATTAAAAGTAAAAAACTATAAAAGCTTCCGCCACATTGGTATTAGAGCTAGACTTGTAAAATAATTTACCAAGGTCGCCATGATAAAATTGAAACAAAGGAAGTACATAATGAGAACATAGATAGATTCAATAGAATAATAGAAAGACTGGAGAAAACCACACCTTGGCCTTCACCAATACCAAGTAGAGAAGTGCCGGGGATATCTCTCTTAGGAAATACAAGCAATTAAGGATTTCAAGATAGAGATTATCAAAAAATTAAAAAGGAATGTGAAATTGAAGGAAAACACATTGATATGAAGGAACCTAAAGAAGAGCCATAATCTGTTCATAAAAATGAAGAAATTGACATCAAACCCCAGATACAATAAATAATGGATGAGGTCCTTGATGAAACTGTGAAACCTCTTGTTGAAGATAATGAATACATGTAAGAGTGTTGTCAATATGACATAAAGAAAACTCATGTTTACTTCAAATGATTCAAGCTCCCACCACTGATATGATTTTTTCCTTGATGTATTCCCACTTCTAGAGTTTCCTGAGTTGAAATTGGCGGAAAAATAGTTTGCAAAGAATCATCAAATCTACTCCAAAATAATTGATTCATTAAAAACCAAAAGGAGAGATTGGTCTACAGTTATAGAAAATATAAAACATCTCCACATTGTAAAAAAAACACACAAAGAATAGTGCAACGAAACAAGTAGAAGGTTATCATAATCACAACTCGATTTCAAGAATGTTAGAGTGACAACAAATGCAAGGGAAAACAACTATATTTTCTCATTTGAAGTTGAGATTGATCAAATGGTTAGAGCACTAGAATCACTACTAAATGAAGGACATAATACCTAACTAGATGAAAACCACGTTGGTATTGAATTCACATTGGCTTTGTTGTCACCTGATCGTGGGGTGCATCTCTTGGTGCTTCTTATTATAAGCACATTTGCATCGAATAATGAGAAACATAGTGCTAAATTAATTGGCTCCTCCAATGTCCTCCCTCCTTATCTCATGATCATGCCTTCTTCCAAGCTATTCATGAAACACTTGTTCTTGTATGGTATGCTCTGAGACCCCTTGTTTAGATGCTCAACTTGCCTAATCGACAAATGGATGTAGTTTTCACTCTTAACTCTTGTTCATGGAAATACAAATTCGACCGTGGCATTATAATTAAGGGAGGACTATAGGTTTCAATGGATCTCTTCTTCTCACCTAAGATTTAGAATGATCTAGAGCTTACACCAAGGTTCGACTACTTGCTTTTCTCTTGGTCAATGTTAGGGATGGATAGGCTCACTTCTTCAAGATAGGAAACCTTCAACTCATAGGAAGGATAGAACTAGTTGATGATAAGTCCAGATGAGAAATCATAGTGGATTTTATGGAATAATATTATGCAAAGAATCGACACATTTATCAACTATATAACCATGAATCTAATTTTTAGTATGAAGGAGCATGATGACTTCATTTCTCAGGTGTGGTGTGCTCATGTGATTTCTCTCTTCACCCATCCTTACCATTTTCAAGGAATTTTTGTATTCAACAACTACTTGGATATTCTTCTGGAGATCTACTACTCGACCAAACAAATTGACCCATACGAAGTAGCCGAAGCACTGCAGAATATCACACTCTAGTTTGTGGCAAATTCACTTGGAATCATTTTTGTGGTGGTTCCCTTGCTTGTCACCAACCAAAAGGAACCCATTTCCTTCCTTGAGATAGCATGATCCGACGAAAACTATAATGTGAATAATCATAACCCTAATTATGACATTGGCTTGAGGTATGAATTTGTTGAGAAATGTGATGTGCAACTGTTGATGCACACATTGTCTTCATTTTGGAGTGTCATGAGAAGATTAATGAAAAAAAATGGCCATCCATCATAACCCAAAGGTTTCAAAGATTATTTGTGGGAGGTATTGAGGAAAAAGCAAGAGTTAGGGTTAGAACAAATTACAATGCTTCAAGGACAAAACATCTTAAATAAGGTGACAATGTTATGTATATAAAATAACATTGTTACACACAAAAAAAATAAAAAAATCAGGAATTTAATGTATTATTAAAAGGTGCATTCATAAAGACATAATTTTACATGAATGGTCACCACAAGACCATCCTTCAATGTAGAACAACATTCCTTTTTATATCTTATTCAAATATACATTTATATTTTTTGGTCTATCCAAATAAAAGTTAAAAACTATAAAAGCTTCTGCTATAGGCTCCTTTTGTACACTTTGAAGAGTGAAGAGGGAAGACTATGGAGCAGTGAAATGGTTTGTCTTCCTTGTGTTGTGTGGGGTAGGGGAAGAGATCACCATAGTTTCACGATTGTTGCATGACCTACCCCGAGTGCTTTGTATTAGACATAGTGGTTGAGCTAAGAGCATTTGGGGTGGGTTGAGAGGGAGATAAAACTATGTAAATGGTACCTTTAGCATGACAGACTCATAACCTGGCTTAGAGGTGGTATTTCCATCGAATACCTATGGTTGGGTGGAAAATTTCTTGTGTGTAGTCAACTTCTTGGATGACCTTTCATAGTAGGTAAGTGTTTTTGTGTTGTTTATGAATATGCAATTACTTGGTCATTTTTTTAATTCTATGTCTGAGAAATGTATCCAATTATATGATTGTGTGTTTGAATGATTAATTTATGCATTTAGGCATCAATGCCATGAAATGGGAACACCATGCATGTCTAAATTGGTTGTATTTGTTCTTTAAATGTGCCCTATTAGTAATATTAGAGTCTCCATGGGTATTTTATTTGTAATGGCATGGTAGAGGGTTGGAGTGGATTAATAGAGCTTAAGAATTCATTGGAGGAATTGGTCGCTGACATGTCTACTATGTACTCTGTTAATTTCCAACAGAGCATATAGATTCCTAGTACATTTAATTACCAACCTAGGGCTGGTAAAGCTTGTGAGGTATCATGCAAAATATATGTATGACTAAGGGGTGAATTAGCTAGTTGGACACGTTTAACTTGTGATGATAAAAACTATCTAGAAATCCAATTCTAATTGACTAAAAAGAAAACAAATGTAAATAGTTAAAAGGAAAGCACAACTGATGATTTTTTATGCAGGTTTTGTAGCATGAAACCTATAGCGATGAACCATTAATTGTTGAATGAGAAAGTAAATACTTGTTCAAACACAAACACTATAAACTGTAAGCAAAACTTATGAAAGCAACTTAAATTTTACAAACATTTAAGCAATTAGATATAGGAAGTATATATACAATATATAAACACAAACATAAACATAAATGAGGAGAAGAACCAATTTCCTCTAGAGCGGGCCCTTTCTTTATGGAGAAAGGTGTTGAAGAAGTTCTACAGTTCCTAGTCTACAATAATCAATTTATCATACAAAAAACCAAGAAATTGTATTTGTATAGAAAGTGCAAGTTACAACAATACTGTGTCTCTTCTTGTCCCTTATTTTCCTCTTATACTTGACCCTCTATCTATCTCTCTTTTCTATCTAAGGGCAAGCATATCTTTCCTAGCTCAACCGAATAACAACTTGTTAAATGGAAATTAAAGAGCCACACACTTAAATAATCACTGATTCTTCACGTGGATGCTAGACTATGTTACAATCATTGAATACAATAGAGTATCTAATTAAAAACATTTACAATAGTAATAAAACATAGTATCTAGAGTAATTATGCAACTGGATTAGTTGCTGGAATATAACAAAATGTAAATACTTCTGAATATGCTTCATAACAACATCTAGAGTCATCTACGCATTCACCATCCCAATCATGTAATGAATTTCTCAAATCACATAAAAGATTCTATTAATAATATGCAGTTATGAAACAACCGAGTAATCAATTCACGATCTTGGGAAATTCACAGAAGGTGACAGGTGGCATTTTTTTTGACTTAGACTCACTGCCAAAGTCTTGATGATTGGGATTCACAACAATGCTCTTGACAACTAGGACTTGTGACACACTTTATGAAACATTTTAAATAGATCTGTAGAAAACAATATTACTCAAAAATTTGTAGCATTTTGTCCTTTCCATAGCATACTATTCCTTTGACTTCTGTAGCATGCATCCAATCAATAGAAACTCATACGCAAGTTAGGCGCAAAAGACACCATTTTTACCAAATGCACTGTAGAATTCATTAAAATTCTAGATAAATAGAGAAGTGTACTTGAGTGGGTTTTGAACTGAAATAGGTGTAGTTATGGTTACAAGAAGGTGAAAAAGGAGTAGTGAAGTATGGAAAAAAAAGGAAAAAAAGCGATATAATCATGCTAAAACATAGTCCCATGAGTCGCAATGTGACCAAGGATTAAATATTTGTATTTTAGGAGTTAATGAATTTCTATGCCAAGGACACATGGTAATGTCTCATTGGTGTGCGCTATAAAGGTGCACCCAGTGGAGGAGAAGCTTTACAACTTGTATCAATTTGGGACGTAGAAACAATTTATAGTGATAACATTCTTATATCGGGGGGAGATATAGGTGTCTTTATGTTGGGAAGATGTTGCGTGGGAAGGAAACACATTGCCTTCCTATTCATGCAGTTTATAAACCTGCATTATGGAGGAAGGGGGTTCTTATGACCCACAAGGATGGGGACTATTATTCTAGTTTTAAATTAATGGTGAGTGACTGTTCTAGGATGGAATACCTCTTTGTTTAAGTGATAATGGGGTCGTGTGGGGTGGATGCTTGGAACTTCCCTACTGGTGCTGGTTATACACCTACACACCAGAGGGAAGGGGGCCTTTCCACCTATAGTAATTTTGACCATTCCTTGATTTCAATATCAATAGAGGGGAAGGATCTTAGAGGGAAATTGTGTGGGGGTTTAATATTACATTGTAGGAGGGGACTGCTGGACTTGGAGTTACCCTAGACTATTGATTTTTTGAGATCAACGATGTAGATCATCTTACAATAAAAGGTTTAAGACCTTGGGGTGGATGGTGGAGGAACACATGTAATATTTCCTACCAGTGTGGGTTATAAACTTGCTCACTAACACGAAGTGGGTCATATGATACACACAAATATCAACTAGTGATTGGTTTTGAGATATCTAGCTAGGGTTTCGATGTTTAGTCTTTTTTGGGAGTGGCAAGAAGTAGAAACTTGGTAGTCTACGATTGGTGCATGTTTTATACTTGTGCTATATAGGATAGGGGTCATTTAGACTCACAAAAATCATGGTTGTTGATTGAAATTGAGATCTATGGTTGTGAATGCACTCATTGGGAAGATGCTAAGGACTTACACTAAAGGACTATACCCAATATTCAATTAGAGGTTGCCACATGGAACACCCAAAAATATCAACAAGGATTGAATTCCATGACAAGGGTAGTTAAAAATATTGTATAAATAACCATGTAAGGGCACAATATGATGGGGAAAGAATTAAAGCACTACTCAAGGACTCTTAGAGATAGGTTTTACATTTGGTTTTGGCTATGATAATAGTAAAAGAGATGGAAGAAAAATTTAAGCACTCTAGAAACTATAATAATGGGTTTGGGAACATTACATAATTCATCCTTAGTAACTCTTTTCTTCTTAATAGATCCTTAATATTTGTCCCCCAATTCTTAGTTTCCCATTGCTGTGGATATGATGTTGCTGAATTCTATTGGTGGATGCTGTCTATGGCTAATCCTCTTCTCCTACCTTTTGTAACTCCAATTTCAATTCACTTCTTTCTAGATAATTCTCCCATTCCTCTTAATTTCTTGAGTAATCATTCATCTAAATTTCTTGAATGGTTGATGGTTATGGATGTGTTTTTATTTTTTTATTTTTTTTATACTATTTGTTGCATGTCCTCATGCAACTTAATACATTGCATTAACTAAGCCGTTAAGGACTCATTTGAATGTTGTTGATACAATGGATTTTCATGCAAAGCACAACTTATATGAAGAAGGTATTTTGATAGTTTTATATGTCACAATTTAATGCACATTCTTGCCAAAAATCATAACAATCCAATACACAAATCCCAAGATATCATGTTGTTGAAACTCCTCGTAATTGAAACTCTCCTGAAACAATTCTGACAACACTACATTTTTTCTTTTTACAAATTACAAAGTGGATTTTGTAGGCATATTTAGACTGATCCCATGCTTCATCATACCAAAAATCATGACAACCCAGTTCGTCATTTGGAAGATATGCCCAAATCAATTTCTGCACTTTTTGTAGAAAAATAACATGCATGAGAAAAATAAATATGAATGGAAAATGAGAGAAAAAAAATCATGCATAGTAACCCCTCTTCTGCCCCACACTGATTGTATAGCATGTCCTCATGATGCACTATGAAATCAAACTTAAACATAATCTCAAAAGAGATCCTCTGCAGAAAACTAATGCATAAGAAGACAATCATCTCCGAGTACCCTTTAAAAAAAAAATATTGCTTATGTATACAACACAATCACCATCAAATTCCCTCAATAAGTTTTTCTTGTACTTCAAGGAAACATTTTTAATGGGAAAACAATCTGCAAACCTTGAATCTGGTCATGAGCTTGCTGCAAAATGATTAGTACATGATTATCTTTTACTGTTGGTTGTAAATACCTTTTCAATGCTTGAATACCAATCCTCCAATCTTGGAAATCCATCAAATGTTATCTCAGAATGTGATTGAGATGGCCATGCTTTTCTATGGAAACGACATGAGTAGGTCACATGCTTCTTCTATAGTATGCATGCATGATGCCATTGGCAGAAAAATATTTTAAACCATATTTTGTAAATACCCTATTTTGGTGGATGTTGAGTGCAAAAACAATCAAGATAAAGAAGCAAGCAACAATGGTCATCCATGTAAATTAGAGACTATGATGACCAACATTATGTCATAAAGAAGATTCAAGAAAATGCAAGCATCTAAGGATCAATACATTCCAAATCTGATTAAGAACTTAAGGTATAACCATCCATTGTTCAAACAACAAGTAATCATACCCAACTTTAATGGAAGAATTCTGAATACTCCATGTCATGAGTTTACCACCAAATGCTTAACCATATGTATTTGAAAATCCACATACCATATGATATACCCTCCAATAATATCATTTTCACTTATGGGGATTACAGCCCTATAATCATGGGATTCCAGATCTCAAAACAACTTGCTTTGTTGTAGGTTACCTCACAGGTTTTCATCATTGACAAAAAGACTTCTTTTCCATGAAAATTCACAACATTAAGACTGTAAGGACCAAAGCTTTTACCATCATTATGAAGTGCTCAGAATTTGTGAATCAATACATGCATCAATGTATCATGAACCAAGAAAATGAACCACATACCTCTGTATTTCTACCCATGTGTTTAAAATAAAATGGCTTCTCCAATAGTTTCTTTTATTGTAGGTTCTTGTGGAAAATCAACTCCTTTCTTCAAATAGATTCTTGGGCATGCATAGTAGCTGGTCCATTCTTCATGTAATGAAGATAACTCATAAAAAAAATGTAGCCAACCAATGACAAAATTTGGAAATTCCAATAAGTTTTCCCAACACCCAGGTAAATTTGTTGCCACATGTACCAATGGTGACCCAATTTTTTGCCATATATTTCATGCTAGACTGTAGTAGCATGCTAAAATATGAGTACACAATGGAGATCTGAATTTTCCTTGGATATACCTTCACTTTCTAAGATTTCAACAATAAAATTATGATGCTGAGAGTAGATGGTTGAATATGAAACCATGGGCGGAAACTAATGATTGTTTTCGCATGCCAAAGATAATGACTCAAAGTGATTTTTTTCCTTGTTGTATGGAAGCATAGGATTCTTTTGTTGCTTGCAATAACTGTCGGAAAGTTGCCTCTGAAACAAGCCACTACATAAATTTCTTTTTAAATTTTGGGTGGAGACATTGTTTCAATTGCCTTTTAATAACAACTTCCTTCCATTAGCATTTGTGTAGACAACTACACATGCGTTTTCATAATGGAAACATAGGTTGCCACAAAATCATCATACTACCACCCAAGATAACCATTCTCATGCTTCCATGGTAAATATTATGAGCACATAACCCTCTTTTAAACAATGATGTATATCGGCAAGCGAGAAAAACAAACACAATGTTCATATGGGAGGGCTAGGCATTAATGAAAGGGTTAGCATCGTAATCATTCTTGAGACATCCATTAACTTCATAGCTTATCAAATCCTTATAACATGTATGATTCAAATCCATATAACACATATGTTGTATCCTTCCATGAATCCATAACAACTTTTTGAAGATGTGCAATATGTAGGAGAATCATGAGTCAAAAGGCTAGAAAAGATAATTGGAAACCCATGAGATGAATGAATACATCATGGAAATGAACCAAAGAAACCATACCTCTGACTTTTAGCGTGCTTGTATGAAAATGGACATCATGATCTTCTTTCTTTCTCTATTCCGGTTCTTATGTGGCAGCAACAAATCAATTTCTCATGCTTGGATGTTAGGAGATGTAGGGAAGGACTTGACTTGGGTGTTGGGAGTGCATGAGGTGAAGGTTGATATGGTAATGGATGGATAATAGAGGTAATATATGAGTTATGATATGAAAATGGAGAATATAAATCCTTAGTGGTTCTTCATGACATTTTCCTACATCTTTAATAAATCAAAAACTCATGCTATTTTACCTCAAGTTTTACCTCCATGAAATATTTGATTGGCATGGATGGACTGATGTCTATTGAAGCTGATGTAAGCTAAAATGATGCCAAGACAAATGTATATGAGAGTTGAAATAGAATGAGGCTGAATCTGATTTGAAATGATGTTGTGCTAGCTGCATGTAAGACTACTGTTGCTGAAACAAATGATGATGAAGAATTTTGCTACAAAAGCAGAAATCTCCTTCTCTTATTCTGAAAATCAAATGATGAAATAAAAATGGAAAGGGATTTCAGAACTACTAAAACAAATGATGCTGCAAGTCACTGTTGAAACCATTAGATCACACAATCTTCAACTGCTACAAAACCAAGGTACAATTCTTACCATGCGAATGAATGTGCTGAAGTTGAGCATGGAAAGAAATCGTTGGATTACCGACCATTAATGTATGTCGTTGACCAACGTGAAGAAACTCACCTTTGATGACAGTGAGCTCTAAAGTGCCTTAGTGCATCATGACATGTATGCATGGATTTGTTGGAGTCGAGTCACCTGCAAGATTTGTTAATCAAGAGGCATTGATGAATCCCCATGATTAACAACAATGAGATCTACCATTGATGTATGCAGATCCCATGGCACTATGAAACTCTAACCTCAATCCCAAATGATGTGTTGGAGTCGATGGGATGAAGTCAATGGCGCAAAAATGTTGGGCAATTTTAATGCCTAATTAAATTATTAGCTCAAATACCCAAAACATAAATTGTCAACCCGACGAAGTCTTTTATTTCAAAGTTACCGTGCACAATATATGCAAGCAACAAATTCCAACTAACACTATTATCTATTTAATAAAATAAAACACATAACTTAAAATCAATCAAATCCGCTCTTGCTTGAAAATACACTTAGTTGAAATAAAATCACTACCACACTCTTACATAAATTAAAGGAGTATTAACAAAATGGAGTAACAACATCATGAATTGAATCTTACTGTAACAACAATCTATTAAACAACACACAACTGTAAGCAATGATCAACTAATCACAAATCAAGATAAATTAAGACAAAAAAGAAAAATGCAAGTAAATGAATAAGACCAACACATACTAGATTGAGGGGGCCCTGCCTCACCTAACATGCATGGCCAAAAGACTTACAAGATCAAGAGAAAGTTGCACATAATTGCAGATCCATTAGCTCCTTTGTATTATTGAAGAAAACTCATAAATTACATAAGTTCATCTCTTTCTTACAAATAAATTCTATATAACCTCATGAACGACTCTCTCCTGATTGAAGAGGTCTTATTTATACAAATCAAATCCCCAAATCCCTGGGTTGCTAAGTTTAGAGAACCGGCCGCAACTGTAAATTTGGAAAAATACCCTTTTAAAGAACCATCGATTTCTCTCAAACCCTAGCTCCAATTGGAAAATGACCTGCTTGGAACTCAATTGGGTCCATTATGAACAAAACCCATGTCTCAGATTTTCGAGATTCATCCTCATATGCTCACAATATTCCACGCAAATTTGTCTCTCCTTATCTGCCACGTTTTTCACTAAAAACGGTTAACCATGAGCTGGAACTCACATGTGCCACATGGAGGTTGGAATCTTGACTGTTGCAACTATTGCTACATAAAATCACTCATCAAACCATCATCATAAAAATCATGCATAATAGTTTTTAATTCATTAAAAATGAAGGAAGAATAATCATTATTAACCACTAAAGCATAACATGAATAATATGACATTTTATGAGCAGTTGTAGCAAATGTATGGCAAACGGAATGATAAATGAGCGATAATAGGACGAATGCGGGATGGAATGGATGTCTATAGATGATGAAAATATGGACAAATATGTGACCCAACACTATTATTGCGAGATTTGCATATGCTGGATTTAGCTTAAGTAACACATATTGTTGGGTTTATCCTCATTAGTTTATAGCAATGGTTAAAATGTTTGAGATGTTTTTCTAGCTGTCGTTGAGGTTTATTTAGGTTTTTCTTTAAATTGATACATGTTAAGGAAATTTGAAATTTGTGTTAGGAGTTAGCCTAGCTGTTTTTTTATAATATATTGAAATTTGTATTAGGAGTTAGCCTAGCCCTAGAAAAAGCCCCATGTTAAGTATAAAACCCCTTATTAAGCCCTATATATTGAATTAATACGTTTCTAGTGTTATATATGTAAGTTGGATTAGACCCTTCTGTTAGGGACCTAACCTCCCTAACCCCTTATGTAGGTAGAATAATATATTTCCATGTAATAAAGGCCGATATTAATAAGGCCTAACAATAAGGAAGAATAAGTCAAATGTAAGAAGACCTAATAGAAGCTTCCTCTTCTAGAAGGATCTTCCTCTAGATTGTTCTTTTGGGTAGATATATTTAGTATAAATAGGAGTAGAGGGTATGAGAAGTTTTGTCTTGAGAATTATTGTAATAGAGCATTGCTCTGCTGAAGATTGCCCCCTTGAAGAGGCAAGTGAATATTGTTTCCTATCAATACATGTATTATTTTGGTGTTGTGGTCTCATCTATTGTGTTGTTCCGCTTTTATTCTCTGCAATATTTTTGTTTCAACTATTATTTTAGATCTGGTACCTTACAAGTGGTATCATAGCACTTTCCTTGGCAGAAAATTGTGGGTTATTTTTTTTTCCAGAGTAGAGACGTATTCTGACGTCTTAAAGCTAAAAAGATCTGTTGTTTGACGCATAAATTCGCGGCCAGGGAAGCATACATGCAAGAACTACAAGTGGTACTTAAGCACACATTGTTGGCCACCCTTGTAACCCCTGTTGGTATCCCTTCGAGTGGTAGCACATCAGACAACACCTATATATAGATCGACTTAGATATCCTGAATCCCTCCATAGATAAACCAATCGACCACTTGAATTCTATAGTGCCACCAAGAACAACACCCGAGAAGATACTCTCTAGTACCTAGGTAGTTGGGTAGTATGACTAAGGGTACGGTCTAGCCTCCTTAGTTGGTGCCCTGAGATATTGGGCCGAGTACTACTGGTGGACCCCACATGTATATCAGAGAGCTATAACATAGAGAAAACCATTGTCTGTAGAAACCATGCATACCCTAACCCTGGGGATGGAAACAAACACATAACAAACAAGATCTATTGTTGTGAAACTTTACCTCCTGCATTCTGGTTGCAAAATTACTACACATTTTTTCCTGTTAAGAATTTGGGCCTTTCAACATTGCAATATTCTTCAGATCAGAGTATAACTCTGCAAGACTTAAAAAAAAGGTATAGTGGTCCTATTGACACACTTAATTGGGACCTATCCCATTGGATTCCTCTCTTCGCCCTGATTCCCGTGGTACCTATCATTTTTAATACAATTTTTTTTCGGGGACTCTACCCCTTTTTCGTTGCCCTTATTTGGCCCCTATTCCATTGGATTCCCCTTGTTGTTCCTGAGTCTGTACTAAGGCTTAAAGTACAGTGTCAAGGCATCCGAAAGTATGTAAAAGATGAATAAAAAGATAAGTCACCTTCGATATGAGAAACTAGAGCAGATTTCTACGTTCTCGTCGTCTAGCTTCCAACTGCTCTTGAGCAGTTATGTCACGCTCAATGGATGCCCATGAACGTTCCAATTCCTCCTGGGTGTTCACAGTTTTGAGGATTGTATCGAAAAGATTTAGAGCGATATGATTTTGATTAGAAAGTCCGGGTTGAATATTTGGTTGAGTTGCTGCGGGGACAGTCATTGATGAACAATACCAGTATAGGAATGATTTAACGAGAGATTTCAACGCTGTTTCAATTTAGTCGAAATAAGAGAAATTTTTGCATGAAGAACAAAATAGGAATGTAAATTGAAGGCCCTTTCCCATAACTGTATTATTTTTCAGTAAAGATGTGGAATGAGAGAAAAACATTTAGCGGTGGATAACATGAGGTTCCTATTAGTAGAAAACTCACACATGCGCAGAAGAATAAAAAGACATAGAAATAATTGAAATAGTGTAAATCAATATAAAATTCTGTAAATGCGAATTGGTCTTACACCTGCTGATAGGTGGTGCAGAGGAAAGACAAGAAACAATTACAGAAATTTAAAATCCCTTCACTATAGTAGTGGTCGTACTAAGTTATAGTGATACACATCAATTATGTAGAGCAAAATGAAAAGAAACAAAGAACATAACGAAACAAACTTGTAACACAGTCKGGACGGAATTGGGAATCTTCAAATTGCYTRTATWAACTTCTTTGATGMAAAATCTCTATTACATTCATTACCAAAAAMTCCAGCCTYYYRGTTCTTCTTTTGGTGATCTATTTATACAAATTTKCCYTTCMCTAMTCYTAWTTTCAAAAAAGTGCCAGYTGCMTRCCTTTRCGTGACTTAGTGCATATTATACATCTGTCCATAAACTGGATACAAGTTGTGAAAGTTYCKCTTGGCAGCTRTGAGGAGCGAAAACACTCCATCTCTTCTACTTTATTTTYAAAAAGGGCCAGGTGCTTGTCTTTGCATAGACTCAGTGCATATCCTACATCTGTCCATGAATTGGGATACAAGHTGWGACGRCTCKGCTTGACAAATGGCTTCGGCAAARTAGCACTCTCGGGCTAATTGTGGAAGTCTATTCCCCATATGTRCATCAACCATATCAAGGGCGCCGAGTTGTGTGCTGGGTTGAATCAAATGTCCATCAATTTGAGCCATGTCTACCCTGTCCATCTTAGAGATCTCTGCAAAATTTCTCTCATTTTTCTCCTTCATGTCGAGGGAGACCCGCTCTATATTCATCTGCCTTAGCGTCTCTGAGTCAAMTTCACCCTTCATCCCTAGCAGTTCACCTTTTATGGTATTGCARGCTTCTTCTACTWAATTTGTCACTTTCTGGGCCTGTTCCTTGCTTAAAGTAATATCATGTTCCCAATTCTTTAACAAAATATTACCCCTAGTCTGTTCAGCAATGGTGAGCCCGAGAGACCCTGCTGAAAACCTATTGTTGGTGGCTATCACTGCTTCTTGGAAGGCGATCCGAGCGGCTTCTGCGTTTCTTTCCTTGACAATCAGATTCTCAGAAATCCGATGCATTAACAAGCAATTTTCTCGAAACTCCCCCACTTTGTTTAGTAGACTATGTTGAGCAGAAGAGATCCTGCTCCGAATGTCGATTGCTTGGGATTTAACAATCTCGATGTCAATCACCTTGCTTTCTGCGACCTTTAATTGAGCCTGTAATTGTGTGATCGTATCCCTCTGCTGACCCGACTGCAATCGACCCTCTCGGATCACTGAGTTTTCTTGTTCCAGCTTGGTCTTGAGGACTTCGATTTCTTTCTTATCGGCCAATTGGGCCAGCTCTATTGCTCCACTCACTTGACTTTTAGCGTCTTCCGCAGCCGAAGCTACTCGGGCTTCAAGAGTCTTGATCAGTCGATTTTTTCTCTTGAGCTGATTTTTTAACATCGCAATTGAGAATTGGTTCACTGACGCATAAGCTCCCAGCGTCCCTGCTATCTCTGTGGTGAATTCATCACTTTTCTTGTTTTTTCCATCTGTCATTACCTTGAATTTTTTAACAGTGGACTCTCCCTCTTGATAAAATTCCCTCTTTACTACAACTTTTCTCTTTCTGTCAAAAAAGAACTCATTGGGGGGGAGTTCCTCTGCCCTTATAGGTCTTAGTTCTTCGCCAAATATCCATCCCTCGCTGACGTCTCCCTGAGCCGACTGCAAGGGTGTGACAGAGGTGATGGGTTGTCCGATCTGCTTCGCCACCTTTTCTGGTGTGACGAGTGAGTCCTGTTCTTTCGGAGGATCAGAGGTCTTCATCTCTGTCCCTGTCTCTGGATTCTTATCTTTCTTGGGATTCTTCTCCTGTTCGGGACTCTTCTCCTGCTCGGGATTTTTCCCCTGTTCGTGACTCTTCTCCTGCTCGGGACTTTTCCCCTGTTCGGGACTCTTGTCCTATTCAGGATTTTTCCCCTGTTCGGGATTCTGCTCCTGCTCCCCTTCCTGACGTTTTTCGGGATTAGATGTTTTCCCCGCAGAACTTTCGGCCTCCTTTTCTTTGTCCTTGGAAAGTCCCAAACCTCCCAGCACCACGGGGAGACATCTTCTCCTATGTTCTTGAAATTTTAAAACAGAGGCACTATCTTCGGGTGCTAGAGATCTGATTCAAAATTGCACTTCCGAATAGGACCTCGCCCCTCGGAAAACATCATTCGAGGGCGAACACTCGTGTTCAAACCATTCCCCAAATGGGTGCTTACAATTCTCTGCGGATCATGCTTTTTGTACTCAATAGAGACTAGGCTCAAATCTTCTAAGGTTGCAGCTTCAGCCTTAGCATGTCCGAAATCTAATAAGGAATAGGAATTAAGTCGAACAGGGAAAAACGACCATACCTTCTTTGATGACGCTTTGAGCTCTTTACTTACTCCGCCGATTACTGTTTGTCGCGCAATCTCACGACAGGCCAGCTTGTCGGGAATGAAAAGCGGTAGCGCCAGAGGAGGGAAAACTGCTCTGAAAACTATCAAATAGGAGAATTCTTCCTCTACATACCAATTTGCGATATGGATCAGATTCGCAGCAATGCTATCTGAGATGCGGGGTGGCGAAAGACCAAAAAGGGTGATGTGCAGGGGCACCATCACCCAGTTGAAAACCTCATAAACAAACTTATTTGCGTTATTTTCCCACAGCTTGTCGTGGTACTCATGAACAATTTTCTCTTGGGTTGGACTCCAAGCCCAATTCATCAAAGGAAAAGGCGTCATGGAGCATATCGCATCCATGATATACGCGGACATGAAGAATCCGGATGGTCTCCCGACTGCTTTTTTCTCCCAGTAGTCTGTGATCCTGTTGAACAGACTATCGGAGAGAATCTTCACCCAATTAAATGAGCAACCTTCTGCTACCCAAAATATGAGAGGTACCCACTGGATGTAAAAATGTGCGGTATCCTCCCACCCGAAAAGCCGACAAGTCATCATGGCCACATACATATACGGTGGCTCTAATGAAGAAATTGAATACACACCTTTGTCATTCGCTCTGAATGTTGTGGAACGCGAAACCCAATCTTTAATTAAACCAGGCATGGTTTTGTCATATTCTTCGCATTCCTTCTTTTTGAATTCCTCCAGGAATTATTTTCCATATGTATATTCAGAAGTTGCTGGGAGCTTATACATAGATTGGATATGCTCTGGTCTGAAAGTTTCGACCATGACCTGTCGGTCATTAACGATAGTTCTGGCGTGGAGGTCGATGTGATCGAATGCCCATCGGATCATGTCGTAGTATTGGAGCAACCGAGGTCTGGTTGCAACCAGGTGCATTCCCGACTGAACAATTGTCTTGTACTTACTATTCAGGTCATCCTTTACAATATCATTGTCATCATCATTCGAGTCTGAATAGTTTACAAACTCGGATTGCAGAATGTATGAAATAAACGACCAGGTAGGTACTGAGCCGCTAGTCCGTGGTGAAGTATCTGAGACGTTGTCTGGACCCTGCGCTGCAGCCTCGACACTTGCTTTCGCTGCTCTCCTTGGGGCCATGGCTGACGCTTGCTTTTTCGCTCTTCTGCAATAAACCTGTGTATACATGCGGAAATGAGTTCCCTCGGAGCAAGGTGAGCTCTGTGCGCTTATGAGAAATGTTTTAAAAGGAATAAAACTCTCGTATATATTTGAAAACTCTGTACCTTTTGAAATAAGTCTGTCAAATCGAAAATAAAACCAAATTTAATGTATAAA
The DNA here is from genome assembly GCA_009831015.1 of Picea engelmannii. Lineage (NCBI taxonomy): Eukaryota > Viridiplantae > Streptophyta > Pinopsida > Pinales > Pinaceae > Picea > Picea engelmannii. The sequence continues at coordinate 65,402 of ML777388.1, read as the reverse complement.
TCCGATCTTATTTACTCGTAGATTTACCCTAATTCTTCATTAATGTCATCAATGTTCGGCGGCTTGACAGGCAATTGGGTTATGGAGAACAAGTAAATTCCTCGTGAAGTGTGCCAACCTCGATACGCAGGACGTATCTCGCTTAATTTTAAAAATTTCAAAATTTTAACAACGTTAACCATTTTCTCGTTCATCGCTACATCATGGATTTTCTTCCAACAAATTGAGTCTTCAACTCGAGAGGTTGCGAGTGCCGATTTTTCTTTAATAATAACCGTGATTTGGCACATTCTTAATTATATAACTAACCTAATCGCCATATCGCGACTCGGGAATTCAAAGACAAATTTTTGGGAGAATGATATGCCGAGTTGCGATATCGCGATGTGGCGATAATTAAGACTCGAATTAAGAGAAGGAAATCTTAGATTAGGAGCTTAATTAATCTCGCTGTAATTATGTCGCAAATTCGTGAATCAGATTTTTGGACACCTTAACTCGAAGAAAGAAAGTGCCGAGTGACGAAGTGCCGAGAACCAAATTTAACCATGGTTAGTTTTTTACCTTTGGTCTCTAACCAAGGTTATCACAAAGTCATCGTGTTCTCGACTATCGGGGCTGTAAGAATAAAAACTCAGGTCTGATAGATGCCGAGGCGCGAAACCCCAACGATGTCTAATCAGAGGTTAAATATTTTACCCTAGTTAACGCCTTGGACGAAAAGTAGAACCGAGTTCGCATTTTCGTGACTCGGGACTTGTGAATTCAAGAAATAAAGTGTCCGACTTGCGAGACCCCGAAATAAAACAAAAGAGAAAACATACTTACGAAAAATGGACCCTTTTTTGAAAGTGACAAAGCTTTGCTATTTATGGGACGAGATTTCAGAGCTTTGTGATTTCGGAAGGAAAAGAAAAGCAAATTTTAGATCTCAAGTATCAAAAAAATTTGAAAATTGCGCGAGGTGAAAAACAAGGGCGGCTCCAACATAGGCTCCAACTAGGGATCCCGCTTCCCTATGAGGCGGGAAGAACAGTAGACCAGGTGCCAAAATTGGGTAAATGGAGTCATAGGCTAATATCAACAGAAAAATCAAGGGAAAAGATAGAAGGGGAGGGAAATTTCGCTTGGAACCCCATAAATTTTTTCGAACCCAGATACTCTTTCTAAACACAGCTAAGGTCACTTTCACAATTTTCCCTTTCTCGCTACTAAGTTTGGGGAACGTTTTAAGACAGTCGTAACGCTCCTAGGATATTCAAAAGGTCTTGTGATTCTTAGCTTGCATAAAAAAGAATGATATTATATAATCTAAAATAGGGAAGTCCCGTCGGAATTTGGGGATATGATCAAGTTTTTAGAAAGTGTTGATTACCAGAGTAGATTGATGTTTATGTATAACAACCTTACAGATCTCCCAGACATTGCTTCACTGCCAGCGATCCATTTCAGTACCCCGGTGAAGTTGTCTGACCCTTTTTCTACTGAATTTCTTTTCACCACTTCGAAAAATATTTATGCGTTTAAACACTAAGACGAGGGAAATCATTTCTGAATTTCCTTTCATCGTCTTAATAGACTAGGTGGGGGCAATCATTTCTGAATTTCCTTTCACCACCTATCTTAGTATTTACTTTTAAAACACGAAGATGGGAGCAATAAGTTTATATCAGGGCTGAGATCTGTGTAATATTTTTTATCAGAGGTCTGTCAACTTATTTTGATTATTCGGTATCAACCTTCCTTTGACCCTCACAAGACCTTTAGTTCTTAGGGAGACAAGGGAGAATAAATAAAACTTTAAGGGACATCCTGCTCAAGAAAGCTTTGATTTTTTCGACGCTGTTGAAAAACCTAGGAAAGTTAGGATCACTGTAAACATTCCTTAACTTAGCAGAAGATCAAGTAGTTGCGAGGACCAGCTTTCTTATTAAGATCTGTTCTGAGATCCCTGAGGTTAAAAACGAAAAACTTTTACTCCTTTGCAAAAAACTCGGGAAGATAGTGACTTGCTAAAATTAGGCTCCAAATATAGACAGAAAACAAGGTAGCAATTCAATGGCTTAATATACAAAAGGTGACAACAGTTCAGGACTGGTTTTCAGATATATTTTGGAACAAAATTTATGACTGACTGTTTTTGGATTTTAATATATTAACTCAAATTATTTGGTTTGAGGATTATGAAGTCAAAAATAACCTCATTATCTGCTTTTTATATTTCAATTTGAACAATATTACCTTAGATTGCTAAAACAACCTTTCAGGACCAGAGTATTGAAAAAACTTACCTCTATCCTTTCTTTTCAATTTCTTTGTGGGCTACGAATTATCTTATGTATCACCTGTTTTACGTCGTCCTATTTCCCACACCGATCTGCACCTTATTTCTTCAGCTAGTTTCATCTGCAGCTGGAATCCTGCAAAAGCAAATATGAATTTGATTTAAAATGCGTTGAGAATTTAGGAAGGAAAACCAAAAATTGAAAATAAATGCTCGAGCAAAAGCATAAATATGTACAAAAACTCATAATAAAATTTATTTATTTACAATTATATATATACAATTTTTTATTTTTCATTTCATTTTATTTCCTTTTTCATCCGACGACTGTCAAGTCATGTAGTGCTTCAGATATCGCCCGTTGATAGGGGCGCTGAGAATTTCTCCATCAATATTTTCCAGAAGAAAGGAATTCTTTCCTTCTGGAGCCGAAACCCTGAATGGTCCATACCAAAGGTGATCAAATTTGCTATGCTTAGCGGCTTCTTCCCTTCTTGCATCCCATCTTAACACTAAATCACCTGGTAGGAATTCTCTGTTTTTTGCCTTGATGTCGAACAATGCTTTCATATCGTCCTGGTATCTCTGCATTTTCTCATCAACCTCCACTCTGAGCTGTTGAACCTCAATCAGTTGGTTAATTCTTCTGGTTACATGATTGGGCTCTTCGTTTTGATCCTGCCATAATTTCATCACTGGTAATGCTAAGTTTATGGGCAGAACCACCTCGGTCCCATATACTATTTGAAACGGTGAAATGTCGATAGACCTCTTAGTGTTGATGCGGTTTTCCCATAATGCGTGCTTCAAATATACATGCCAGGATCTCTTGTTTTCGTTCAATACCTTTTTGATTACGTTTACCAGGCTCTTATTAGATGATTCAGCCAGCCCATTTCCCTGAGGGTAATAAGCAGTGGAATGGGCAAGAATGATACTGTACTTCTGGCAGAAGTCGATCATAACCATTGACTTGAAGGCCTGGGTGTTGTCGGTAACAATCTTCCGGGGACATCCGAATCTCGATAAGATGTTATCTTCCAAGAAGTCAATCACCACCGAGTTTGTTGCTCTTTTGGTTGGAATTGCTTCCACCCACTTGGTAAAATAATCTGTGGCCGTTAAAATCCACTTATGCTGAGCACTGGAATGGGGATTAATTTCTCCTATGAAGTCTAATCCCCATTGTTAAATGAGGCTTCAGTTTTGACTGGAACGAGTGGTAATAAAGGGAGTTTTTTCTTACCAGCAAATATTTGACACGAGTAACAGGCACGTACTTTAGTATTAACGTCTGAAAATAGTTTCGGCCAATAGTACCCGGCCCTCAGGATCTTGTAGGCTGTGGATCTCCATGCATGGTGTCCCCCGTAGATTCCTTCATGAAACTCTTCTATAACCCACGGAGTTTCCGACTCAACCAGACAGACCAGTAAAAACCCGAGTGGATCCTTCCAGTATAGTTGATTTTCGGAGATGCAATATTTTACAGCATGGAGTTTTAAAGTTCTGTATTTGGCTGGGGTTAGTCCATCTGGACATTTCAAGTTTAACAAGTATAAGACTATATTTTTATACCAGCCTGACGATATGAATTTTTCTTCAACCTTGCTTGGATATGTCTGGTCATCTGGCTCTTGCAAATGTATGCCTCCATCTTCCCCTTGTAGGCAATTGATGTCAAGAGCTCTAAGGTTTGACTCAGCCAAGAGTTTGGCCAGACCCTTTCCTTTTATCAATTTAGTTGGCTTTATTTCCAGATCAAATTCTTGTATTTTAGCGAGCCAGTGCCCTCGTTTTCCATCACTATCCGATTGTACCAATATATCTTTCACAACACTGGTTGGTACGTACGCGATAATTTTTGAATGCAGAACGTAAGTTCTGAATGCTTTTAGCGCTTTCACCATTGCGTACGCCTGTTTTTCTATTATATCATATTTTAGCTCGACGTCTCTAAGGCTCTTGCTAAAAAACGCGATCGGGCGTTCGAAGCCTTCATCATCTTTTTGCAGCAACACCGCGGCGATAATATGTTGAGAAGCGAATGAGAAGATGAGGAAATCTTTTAGATAATCCGGGCTTGTTAATACAGGTGCCTCGCTGATGACTTTTTTAATATGCTCGAACGACGCTTTAGCCTCGATCGTCCAATTTACTCTGCTATCCTTCTTCAACATTCCTGTGATCAATTTGACAATCTCAGCGAAATTTGGTATAAATCTTCTTAAAAAATTTATTGTACCTAAGAAAGATTGAATTTCTTTAACGTTTCTAGGAATACTGATAGTTTGTATCGCTTCAACCCTCTTAGGATCAATCTTGATCCCATCTTTAAATACGATGTGCCCCAGAAGATTACCTTCATGCATAGCCAAATGTGATTTCTTTGGATTCAAAGATAGACCATACCTGCGGCATTTTTCGAAAGTTTGTTTTAAATGGATCAAACGTTCTTCATCGGTTTTAGAAAAAATCGTCAAATCGTCAAGGTAGATTACTACGAACTTATCTCTTTCTCCAACGAAAGCGATATCCATGGCGCGCTGGAAGGTAGCCCCTGCATTCATTAAACCAAAAGGCATTTTATCATACATGAATGTATCCCATGGTGTGGTGAAAGCAGTTTTTTCTCTGTCTTGCTCGTTCATGGCGATTTGGTTGTACCCAGAAAACCCATCTATCATAGACATCCGATTTTCTCCAACCACCCTTTCCAGGACGTGATCCATTTTAGGAAGTGGATAATTATCTTTAAGAGAGGACCTGTTCAGGTTCCGGAAATCTACACACAGTTTGATTTATCCGTTCTTTTTTCTGACAAGGACCAAATTTTCTACCCAGTCTGAGTATCTTAAAGGTACAATTATTTTCGCATCTAAGAGCTTCTTAACTTCCTTTTCAATAATAGGCAACAAAATGGGGTTAAACTGCCTGAGCTTCTGCCTAAAAGGCTTGACTCCGGGCTTCAGAGGTATC
>ML777388.1:30769-44799 GCA_009831015.1 Picea engelmannii | reverse complement strand
ATGGCCTAAAGCCGACATAAATAAAATAACATTACTAATATAAATCACAACTAATGGCCTAAAGCCGACATAAATAAAATAACATTACTAATCTAATATGCCCCAATTAAGTGGTAATGAGCCAATATTAGGGCTTAACAGCCTAAAAGATGAAATATGTTCCCATGTTCTCATGGCACACCCCCAAACTTGGTTGGAAGCTACTCAACGAGACAAGGAAGCACAACAGATTATCTCTTCCCAGATCTGCAAACCCTCCTTCTTCTTGCCCTAAACCCACCAATTCCTCCCCTCCTGCAACTCCCCTCAAGATCCATAAATTAACTAGGGCATGAATGGCTAAACGTCAACTCAAGGGTATTTATTATAATTGTGATGACAAATATTTTCTAGGGAACACGTGTAAGGAAAATATGATTTTTTATGGCCATGACTGAGGATATTTCTGAAGAAGAGGCTGTTGTTTCACTTGTTGATGAGCTACCACCACCATCTGATCTGACCCCACCCTCTAATCCACCAGAAGTTGAATTGATGATTTCACTTAATGCCCTCATTGGCTTCTCTTCTCCTAGACCCTCAAATTAATTGGTTACATTAAAAATCAGAAAGTCATCATCCCCTTGGATAGTGGTAGCACCAATAATTTTATTCATCGCCACATTTCCCAAGAAGTGAATTGTTATATCCGTGCTGTAAATAATTTTCTAATCATGATTTCCAATGGAGGTTCCATGAAATGTGGGGGATGATGTGAAAATGTTTGGCTCCAAATTGGTCAGTATCACCTAAAATCCCATATGTTTTCTATATACATGGGTGGTTGTGACATTGTTCTTGGTGCCAAATGGTTATGCACTCTCAGTCCCATTCTCATATATTTTAAGGACACAACCATGCAACTCCAATAAGAGGGACAACAATATAAGTTCCAAGGCATCACACCAAGCTCCCCTAAGATCATCAGTTCCCATTGCATGGAAAATATCCTAAAAAAGGGTCATTCTAGAATTATTTCCCAACTCCACTCCATTCATGCCGTTGAGACACCTTCTATGCATCCTGACCTCCAATCTATCCTCTCCCGCCACCAAGTTTTTTTTACCACTCCCAAAGAACTTCCCCCTTCCGATGGAGTCCATGATCATTCTATTCCTCTCATACCAGGAAGTATTCCTCCCAATGTTCATCCTTATCATCATCCCTTTGCCCAAAAGAATGAAATTGAGAAAATTGTTCATGAATTTCTAGAAGCAGGTGTTATCCGTTCCAATACTAGCCCCTATTCTTCTCTTGTGGTCATGGTACTAAAAAAAGAAGGTACTTGGCGCATGTATCCTGATTTTCACACCCTCAACAAACTCACAATCAAATACAAATTTCCCATTCTTGTCATTGATGACCTCTTGGATGAATTGAGTGGTGCTCAATACTTCACCAAAATTGATTTGCGCTCTGGATACCACCAGATCCATATGAAAGAAGAAGACATTCCCAAGACCGCATTTCAAATTCATGAGGGTCACTATGAGTTCTTGGTAATTCCCTTTGTCCTATGTAATGATCCCTCGACTTTCCAAAATCTTATGAATCATGTCTTCCGTCCTTTTCTCCTTCCTTTCATCTTAGTTTTCTTTGATGATATTCTCATCTATAGTAAAACTTGGTGATTAAGGTATTTTTTCCCTGTGATCCTGGGTCTGGAGCACAATAGAGCAAGACTAAGTGGCCGAGCCAACAATATACCCTAAAGGACAACCACGCAAAATATAAAGAAAATAAATACTTAAATTAGGAGAGAGTAGGGATAGAGAGGAGAAGAGAAAGTGCACCTTATTCTCTCGTTTGATGTCGATCCTTGCTCCAATTCGTCGAAGGGCTCTTGATCTTCTGCTGGAACTAGCTTGCAAGATAGATACAAAACTAGGGTTGCGACGAAAGTAGTTATACAATCAAGAGCATGTGCATGTCATACGTCATATCCAAAGTAAGCATAAAGATGAACATACATTGAAGACAAAATTTGGGGGGAAAACAAACTCTTTTATTATTAGCAAGTGGAAAAGGTAAGTTACAACCTTGTCTAGCCTTTAGGCACCGTCTTGAAGCCAACTATATAGGTTCCTACAGGAATTCTCAAGAATCACTCAACCAATGTAATCTTCCTTCAATGACTCATATAGAGATAAGGAGACAATCTATATTCATATAACATGAGAAATAAGTTCTGGAAAAGGAGTTTCCAGACTACAGGGGATGTTGCTCAGAGAATTGTAGGTAAGGGAGGCTTCCTAGATGTTGGTAGAATAAATTTGCATAAAAGGAATTGACCTCTCCTTAGTCCTAAATGATTGTTTTATATCTTCCCCAAGAGGTTTGGGGAGTTGGATTCCGTTGTGTACGGGAAAGGGTTGTTGGGAAACCATCCCAACCGAAAAACCCGCCCGAAAACACAGGATTATTTTATTTTTCACCAAAAATGAGGGCATCTGCGGGTTGTAGTGAGGAATGTCATCGATGTCTGCGTGTTGCACTAGGGAAACCCATGTATATTCTCTCAGGGGATGTTTTTTAAGTTATTTTTGAGAGGTCCTTTGGGGGAAAAGTCTAGCAAGCATTAGGAAAGGGTTAGACCATGGAACAAAAACATAGGCGTGGCATTTTGTGCTATAACAGATGCCCCCTAATGTGTGAGGTTAGAAAGAAAAAATGATGGTCAAAATACATTGTGAACTCAGAGAGTAGAGGATGCATTGAATAATCCATGGAGGTTCCGAAACAAGTGATCCAAAAACAATAACTTTCAGCAAGGATCAAGCAAGAGTTTTGTTTCCCAAGTTGGGCATACCCATGCTCAGGAGTGATAAAGCATGACCGCCAAAGAAAATACATTGTGGATCCATGGTACATATGAAAGTATGACTAATTTCCATGGCCACGAACAATACACAATGAATCCATGTGAGAAATATGAAGAAGCAAGGATGGCCATGGAAAATACACAATGGAGCTATGTCTCAAAATCAATAACAAAGGATAATTGGGACCAAAGAAACGAACAATCTAATACTCTATGAGTACCATTCGATGATGTGGCACCATATGAGTCGGGAAGGAACACAAAATATGTGGTGCTCTTAATTCACATGAAGTCTTCACTATTATCCGTCATGGTACAAGTCTACACTATGCGAATAGATGAGTCAAAGTCAAACACAATGAGACATCGCTTGATTACTTGTCATTGAGGTATACTGTTAAAAAATGTGAGACAAACCACCGATAATGATAATGAATGCCAAGGTAACATGGTACTATATAACAAGTGTGAATGAATGATATGGAATCTAACACCTTGTAGAAACTATTGAGCATGAGACATTGAGGAATTCCCACTGTCAATAGCGAGGGAATCTGCCACTAATGATTGCAAGCTAAACAGTACCAAAACATAACTTTAGATTTCACTCCCAGAGAAAGATGTGTCGAAGTCGATGGGAGGGAACCCGTTGGAAGGAAGGCATTAAGGAATCCTCCATCATCTAGCACGAGGGGTGGCGAAAATCCAAATATTTGGAAGATCGGACGAAGAGATTGATTCTCGTGATGATGAGGCTGACTTGGGAAGGCCGACTTGCAAGGTCACAAGCTAACTGCGGAATGGATGATACAGGCTGGAAAATTTCCCTTGAACATAAGCAAAACACATTATGTGACTTGGGAAGCATGACTATAAACTGGGATACACTTGTGACACATGAGGCATCAACAAACACTCCATATAGTTGGAAGAATAACCAACCGGGGGAGAAAAACTCAAAGCAAGAAAAAGTCTCCTACAACCATACTAAACCCAAAACGAGGAGATACTGAATCAAGATTGTTCTTTGTTTAAGGGCGACGAGACTGCTAGCAACAAAAGAGATAGATGTTTTCCCATTCTTTTTGGTTTTTTGATTTTTTTGTTTGTCTTTTTCATGTTATAGAATCCTGAAAAAGAATAAAATAATGCTTATTGTACAATGGAGGAATTGAGTGTCACGGACAAGAAAACTAGTTGTAGAGCGCAAGGAACATACCTATGCGCAATGAAAGGAAGCATGTGCATGATAAGGTAACTCAGGGGATTTTTCCTCTAGGGATAAGGTATCGAGTCACAAAGGCATAAATTGCAAGGCTAAGAACTGATAGGAAAGCATAAGCAATTGGTTCAAGGAGAGCATGCTGTAGCCGACATTAGGACTAAAAGCGCGAGAAGTCAATATAAAGATGCATATATGACTCAACTTTAGGAAGTAAACCTCCCATGATGGTATTTTTCATAAGTTTAGTCTCCAGGGCCCGAAAAAGAATAAAATCATACAAAGGAGAACTCTTATGGTCACTAGGGAAAAAGTATTCCTTTTTCGTACATAGTCTAGTCGGTCCAGAAAAGGGTTAAAATTATATTGAAAGGACGCCTCTTCAAAAACATTTTTAACATGTGACAGAGACAATATCACTCGACTATCTTTTCATATTTAAGAAGTCTAAAAAGAGCTTAACTATGGACTCCCTCGATCTTTTTCGTAAATTTAGTTCCCCGAGCCTGAAAAAGTATAAAACACAACTTAGGAGAACTCTTCTAGACCTTAGAATAGAGTATTCCTTTTTCGTAAGTAGTCTTGTCCAGTCCAAAAAGGGGTAAAATTGCACTGGACAAACATTCCTTCAGATCCATTTAACGAGTGTACAAGGAACATCGTCACTCGATAATCTTTTCAATTTTAAGGAGTCTAAAAAGAGCTCAACTATGGACTCCATAATGTAAGATAGGGGTCCCGTGGGAAAAAAGGCTAGAATAAGAGAGAGTAATAAGCATGAAGTTCAAACACAAACTCGTGGTGTGACTAAACTAGGACCCCCAAGTCTAGAGACAAACTTGCAACATGAGTGCCAGAATGAAAAAGGATTCTATACTAGAGCACCCATGGGAGGTAGGCTCTATGATCGATCGAACAATGCTTTGAAGCAGAGAGAAAGGATTCATCACTCGTTAATGGGGTTGACCCTAAGTTTAGACGATAATGGCAATTGATGATGCAAAGTTTGAGTGGAATGTACCCTAACCTAAATGGAAATTAAAAACACATTACCTACCCAGAGTCTTGTAAAAGACTCGGCCAATCGATGATAAAGGTGCTGGAGAAAAAATCCTAAGACCTGCAAAAATGACAATAATGCTATAAAACTTTGATGATTAGTTGAAAATTTTGAGAAAATAAGGAAACTTTAGGAAGTAGGTTCTCAAAATTTTAATAAATATTGATATATTTACCCATTTTCCATTCTATTTTCACCATTTCACCCAAATAACCACCAAAGTGACCAAACCCTTGGAGAGAAAAATCGAGAAAACGAGGAGCTTGGAGCAATTCCACTACTTGCCACCCTAAAAAAGTAAGTATTCCATCATTATCTTACATTCTAACCATTCATTTTACCATTATATGCCAAAATTCAAGCTTAGAGTCACTTTAATAAATACGATTCCGCGCATTCGCGGGCTGCCTTAAGGCAACCCACGTATGCCTGCAGCTGGTGGAAACACCAGTCGCAGATATCCATGAATGTTCTAATGAAAAGGAAAGGATGTGTAGAAAAGGTTTTGAAAAATTAAAAACTAACTCAATTTTTTTTGAAAAATGACAGGATGTCTATCCTATAGAGAGAACGTGAACATGAAGAGGTGGACTGAGCAATTTTTGATAATGATGAGGCAAAACAAGTTCCGCGTGCTTGTGGCATGTACAAGTTTTTTCAAGTTGGAGGCATGAGAGCACAAAGGAGATTACTATATCTCCTAATTGAATAATGGAACCGGGATGCCAAGGCATTCATGCTCGCTGGACAGTTTTTGACCATTACGGTTGAAGACATTTAATTCATTACCGGTTTTTCAAGGAGAGGGGAAGTTCCAAACTTCCAATATCAGGGAGGAGGCCGAAGTATCAATGAATTTATTAACGAGTACCGTGTTTCATGTATCGAGAAGAGTGGCTCTCAAGTGCCGATCAAACAATAACCAAGTTGAGTCTCCGAGTCATCTTATACACTTTGGTTCAGATCATGGGATCCAACTCTTTACATTTGGCATCACGGGAACAAATGCATTATGGGGTTGAATGACTATTCCCTACTATGTATGACTGGAGCACTACTATGCTTAATAATATGAAATCACATTTGACAGACTACAAGCTCAGGAAGGAAAATAACTTTTGCTTTGGTAGTGTCCTATGCACATTGTTCTTTGAGTGGGTGCCCATGATGAGCCCACAAACATAGATACAAGGATACTTATGACCATGGCCAGCCATGGTCCGATAGACTGAGCTCATTGCTTGCTTAGGAGGTGGACAAATGTCCAACCCATTTGATGACGACTTCTTTGGTTGGTGGGAGCAACAAACTCCCTTCATCGAGGACTACCCATATGCGGGTATTGACTTCACCAATGACCCCGATGTCATCATCCCTGCTGGAGACAAGCTATAGGACATACACAACCTTTCATTTTGTTTTATTTAATTTTTACTTTTTGAAAATATATAACTATTTATAACTTTTTGTGAGATCCAATGTACTAACAAGCACCTTACTTTTATGCAGATAGATCACCCGTGAGATAGGATAATGTTTTGTGACATAGACGATGAGAAAAAGAGGAGGTAGAACCAAGTGACGATGCAACGAGGACTTTGCGTAGCGTGGGACAAAAATTTGAGGCCCTCATACACAATTTGGCTATGGCGACCATTGACGACCTCTCCATAGGCATGCGGTGACATGTTGTAGGAGTACCCAGGCCATGGGTTCGATTGTTTAGGAGTTTGGACAACACTGTAGTTTGTTATGATAGGGTGCACCGACCTTAGGTCTAGACATATTACGTTCTCATAGCACAATTTTTTACTTGTATAACATTATATGACCTTCGGGGGATAGGAGGCCCCATACTTTGTACTTAATGGATCTCATATATATATATATATATTTGTGTGTTATATACATTTTTTATTTTACTTGCAAAAGTGTATATTTACATGTGACTATGTGCGATTTACTTTATTGATGATATACATGTCAATATAACACATAATTAGCATAAGCATTGACTAACTCATTATCTCTCCTAGGAACATGTTCGTAAGTAATGAACTCAAAAGAACGTTCCAGAAGACATACCTTAAGGAAAAACCGTAATAACACCGGATCTCGAACTCGATACACACCATTTAATTGTGAAACTACCAACTGTGAATCCATGAACACTTGAAGGTGATAAATACCATAAAACAATGCATCTCACAAAAGCTCAATAACAATGCTATATTCAAAAACATTGTTGGTAGTTACCTTGAGATATACACCTCCAACAGACACTAACTGTCTAGAAGGAGAATAAATCACTCAAGCAGCGGATGCTAGGTGTCAAGTAAATCAACGACTCCTTGGGAATATACAACACAACAAAAGAACATTAATCACTAATGTAACCAATGGACCAAAAACGTAAACAAAGCTACGTATAATATAGACAATAAAATACAAGAGCACTCATGCTCAAACCCTCAGGACTAAGCATAATACTTCTTTAAAGGACGTCCCAATAGATATGGTCACCAAGTGTGCACATCATGGAGAATGACCATCATTTCATTTTCATATGTATATTTTCCCAAATTGCAACCACTCAAATCCTGACTATTGAAAGTAAGAGCTATACCTTCTTGTGTTAGAACTATGCCAATACCAATGGCTGAAGCATCATATTCCAAAACAAAAGTTTTGTTGAAATCAAGGGCTGCTAAGACGGGGGTAGTGCACATGGCCTACTTTAAATATGTGAAGGCATGATCTGCTGTCGGTGTCCAATGAAATGCATTCTTTTTAAGAAGTTCCATCAAGGGTTGGGCAATTTTTCCATAACGGTGGATAAATTTCCTGTAATATCATGTGAGGCCCAAGAAACCCCGAAGGTGTTTCAAGGTCGTGGGTCTTGTCCAATCCTACACAACTTGAATCTTTTTAGGTTCCAATCTTACCCCCTCACGACCCACAATGTGTCTCAAGTATTCACCTTCACTCACCCCAAAATAACACTTGGGTTTTTTGAAAAACAATTGATTGTCATGTAACAATTGGAGTACTTTGTCCACATGGTGTAGATGGGAATCCCAAGTGTGGCTGTAAATGAGGATGTCATCGAAGAAAACCAAAACAAACTTTCGAAGGTAGGGATTGAATATTTTATTCATGGGACTTTGAAAGGTATATGGGGCATTGAAAAGTCCAAAAGGAATTACCAATAATTCGTAATGGCCTTTATGAGTTCGGAAAGCAGTCTTCGAAATATCTTCTTCATTCATCCGAATATGGCGATAGCCTGAATGAAGACCTAATTTTTTGAAGAAACAAGCACCCTAGAGTTCATCCAATAGATCATCAAGGGTAGGAATGGGAAACTTGTCCTTAATGGCCAATTTATTAAGGGCACAAAAATATGGACACATGCGTGAAAAAAATTCTTTTTTTAAGATCATCACAATAGGGGATGAATGTGGGTTGGTACTTGGGACAATTACACACGCCTCTAGTAATACTGCACTATTTTTTCTATTTCATTTTTTTGAGAAAATGGATAACAATAGGGGCATACATTGGGGGGATGATTGCCCGGAAGAAGAGGGATGTTGTGATCATGCTCACTCCGGGAGGGGGGTAAATTCGTGGGTACCTCAAAGACCTTGTGGTGCTTGTCCAAGACCAGTTACAGATTATGATGTATTGTTGGAGATGATTAATCATGTACATTGATGGAATTAAGTTGAGAAATCACACCATAGTGGCCTTTCTTTAGGAGTTTCTCCATATGGTGAGAACTAATAACTTATGGAGAGCCATGTTGTAGGCCTTGGAGGGTATATGTGTGACAATATTGAGTAAACATCATATATAATTCTTGAAAATCCATGGTAATCGGTCACTGAGTGCGAATCCATTCAACACCCAAGACAATATCACAACCACCCATGACAATGAAAAACATGTGAGTTTTCAGGTTATAATTTCCCATTTGGAGTTTGACATTCTCGCAACGACCCCCACATTTCATTGTACCACCATTAGCTATGAGAATTTGAAAATTAGAAACTGGTCTATTAAATCAATTGACATCCTTAGCGACCCTGCGATGAATAAAATTATGGGTGTTATCACTATCAATCAACACAACGACCACCCTATGTTTGATGTAGCCCTTTATTTTTAATGTCTGTGGAGCAGAAATAATCGCGAGGGCATGGAGAGATATGACAGGTTCCTTTGGTTCCACATGAGGCGTGACTGGATCTAGGATGGGGGAAGTTGGTTGTGTTTCCTTTAAGTGCGTGGCCTCACCTGATAGGATATGATCAGAGGAGGTGGAAGTTGACCCATCAATCTGTAACTTTTTTCCATGACATTTATGTCCCGATGAATACTTTTCATCACAGTAATAGAAAAGTATTTGCTTCCAACGTTCAACCATTTCCACAGGAGATACCTTTTGGACCTTCAAAGTTTGGGTCAAAGCAGGGGTATCCTCTGGGTGATGGAATTTGGGAACTGCAGAACGAAGAGGTTGGGCATGAAGAATGATGTCATCCTCTAATGTTAATTTGCACACCTGTAACCAGGTAACACGATGGTGCATGCAAACATGATCCTGAATGATGTCCTTTAAGCCACTAAGGAAGCATTCTAGATAGAACTCATCAGATAATCCCTCAATTATGATAGCTCACTTTTCAAATGTGGTGATGAAGTCTACTACTGACCTTGTTTGTTTCAACTTGGTGAGTCATCCCAAAAAATGAGATTCCCTATTAAAAAGGGCACAAACTACTTTGGTGAACATGGTCCAATTTGGTTGTCTTGGATAAAATTTCTTATGACATTGCCACCATTTCCATCGTTCTTGATCCAAGTAGAGAACCCCCACATGGAGTTTGGTCTCATCATCTCGGATATCATGGAGAGAGAAGTAGTGTTCCATTTGGGATACCCACCCGGTCGAGTATGATCCATCAAATTTATGCATCTCAACTTTGGGAACTTTGTTCCAGGAATTTGGAGAACTCAAATGGGAGTGGGAAAGATGAGTATTCTTATAATGGGAAGAATGAGTAGTCTCAGATACGTACACCTAGTGCTTACCCTTGATGTGCAACACAAGGTCTTGGACTTGTTGGGTGAGGGAGTTCAGGTTATGGGTGAGGGATTTCAGGCTCTAGTTGAGGGTGTTCATGGTATGTTCCATGTTTTTGGATAGGTTGGTTACCTTAGAGTCCAACTCTTCCAAGTTCTGAGCGTGGGTGGTAGGGGTCATTGTGGAGGTTTATGTAGAATGATATCTCAACAATTAGCACTAGATAAGGAGTCTGTTGGGATAGGTGAAAATTAAGGGTGTCGGGAAGGGGGGTTGGGTCCACAAAAAACTAGGCTTAAAAATGATAGGTACCATGAAAATCAGGACAAAGAGAGGAATCCAATGAGAGAGGTCCCAAAAGAGTGTGTCGGGAAGGGGGGTCAGGTCCACAGAAAAATAGGCTTAAAAGTGATAGGTGCCACTACAATTAGGATAGAGGGAGGAATCCAATGGTAGAGGTCCCAAATAAGGAAGACAATGGGATCACTATACTTGTTTTTTTTTACTCATGTGGATTTATACTCCTAACTGAATACTTCTGCAGCGTCGGAATGCCCAAAATCTTAAAAGTAAAAAATGTGTAGACAATTCACAACCAGAATGTAGGAGGAAAGGTTGCACGACCAAAAAATCCTATTTGTACCTTGTCTGGTATGTCCTCCCTGGTTAGGGTTTGCAGGGTGCCTATGGACAAGGGTTTTACCTGTGCTATAACTCTTTGATATACATGTGGGGTCGAACATTAGTACTTGGCCCAATATCTCAAGGCACCAACTAAGGAGGCTCGATCGTACCCTTAGCCATACTACCCAATTACCGAGGTACTAGAGAGTATCTTCCTGAGATCCGTTCTTGGTGGAAGTATAGCAAGCATGTGATCGATTGATTGATCTATGGAGGGTTTCAGAATACCTAGGCCAGTCCATATACATGTGTTATCTGATGTGCTACCACTTAAAGGGGTACCAACAAGGGTTACAAGGGTGTCCAACAATGTGAGATTAAAAACCTCTTATATTCCATGTGTGTATGCTTCCTTGACCACAAATTTATGCACTGAACAACATATCATTATATCTTAAAGACGTTGGAATACGTCTCTACCCTGCAAAAATTCATCCCACAATTCCTGCCTAGGAAAGAGCTCTGATACCACTTGTAAGGTACCGCATGTAATATATTATGTAGAAACAAGAATATTTAGCAATTATCAAGGGAACAAAAAAATATTGAGAGAGCAATACTAGAAATAATACCTTTATTTCAAGAAATAAATGTTCACTTGCCTCTTCGAGGGGGAAACCTCTAGCAGAGCATAGCTCTATTAAAATACTTTCTCAATACAAGCTTTCTCATACCTCCTACTCTTATTTATACTAATTCTATCTTCTAAAGAACATTCTAGAGGAATATCTTTCTAGAAACAAAAACTTCTATTAGGTATTCTTTCATTGACTTGTTCACATTTATTTAATAGACCTTATTAACTAATGTTATCCTTTATTACATGGAAAATATATCATGTTAACTAATGACCAACTAAGAGGGGTTAGGGTCGAATCCTAACACAGTCGGTCAGTCAACTAAACAACAAGACAACCCTAGCCATTCGATGAGTCGACTAGATAAGAAACACACCAATGCAATTAGTTTATGTCAATCCAATGGTCTCTGCCAAGCTAGATAGTCACTATATTAGGTACAATAAGAAGAAGTACATCTCCCATCAACACAACCGAACATGGTTAGGTTGGTCTCAACAAAACCAAACACATTAGTTTGGTTTACATATCAACAACTGCAATTACTCCCCCCCTAAACACAACTGAGAGATCAAAGCATTATTAATAGAGATTCATCAACACACTAGTCGACGGGCAATAGCTAGTCGAAACTTAGTCGACAAATCCATAGTTGAAAAACTTCCAATCAACTAACATCTATAGTCAAACCTTAGTAAATCAATATCTTAGTCGAACTGCAATCAACTATCATATCAGGTCGATCCTATGGTCAACCATTGCAAAACAATCAATAATGAAGAGGAATGTTGTATGACTGTACAACCAATGAAACACAATGGTAGGAACTCCTCAAACATCTGGTTAGATGCACCTATGACCACTCACCAATCCAACTGCAGTCTATCCCGATAGTTGGTACTGGTCCATGATTTTGTCTTTCACATCTCTTCTGCAAAGGTTGGAAAACATTATTGCGATTCCTTCGATTTCTGTGATGCAGATGATGATAAGACATAGAGTTTTGTGATAGTTGATCAAGAGATATAAGATCAGGGTCTGGTGTGCTCTTAGGAGTAGAATAACTTGGTATTTCAACAACAACAACATTCTCAGATTCAAGTGCAATCAATTCAACACAATTAACAATAGATTTCTCTTTCGACAAATCAATATGAACTCCACCTGCAACAAATAAAACTTCCCTGGTTGCAACAAAGGTAGGGGTAGGAAAGGGGGCAACAAAAACATCATATCCAAGACCTGTTCTTGGTGAATTCATATAAGGCGTGATAGGAACAACAATACCCTGTCCATTCTTCCCAATTCCTCCTCCAGTGTATCCCATCTTGCTAAGCAGTCAAGACCGTATTCCTGTAGTGTGTTTTTCAAATCTAGGAGAACACAATCATTAGTATTAATGCATAAATAAGAAACATCTTTCTTACAAATAACATCAGGGGGTGGAGAAGAAATGGGTGAGCCTGGTATCTCAATAAAATCATCGTTCTTCATAACATTCTATAGTCAACTAACTTGTTCAAGGTTCTGTTTGCAGTCCTGCAAGCCCTGAATAGTCTCATCATTCTCAGTGAAATGCAACAATATGGCAATATAATCTTCCTTCAATACATGATATTCATCAAACAGTCGATTGTTATCTTCTTGAATAGGAGCAACTTCTTCACGAAGCTCATCGATAGAGGCTTGTAAGTGGGGAACCTCACGAGTCAGCTGGGCATTTTCTTCTGTCAATTGGTCAACTTCCATGCCCAACGTAGTATGAGGATGAGGAAGAACTTTGAATTCTTCCTCCAAGTCTTCAAGAAGGTCAGACTTGTCTTGAAATTTGTCTGCAAGAGTTTGGAAAAAGTTTTCCATGGTGTTCCCCATGATAGTAACCTTCGTGGAGTGCTCAACCACAGTAGCCTAGAACATGTTTTCTGCAATATTCAAATGTTTTTTCAGTTCTACATTTTCTATTTTCAAGGCATCATTTTTTGGGTGAGAAAGGGTTTTCACCTCCTTCACGAGATCATCGACAAGATCTATTTTATTTCCAAAATTATCTGTTCTAAGTCAAAACTTTTTCTAGATTTCTCATCAAATCGCTATAAAAGGATGGTTTGAAAAAGGGCAACCTCATCTTCCAACCGGGTATGGATTGTCTCCAGTTCACTTCTCAAGCATTGATTCTCAATTTACAAATGTGTAATGACTTTCTGCAAGTCAATAACGTATGCATGAAGTCGTTTGTGAGATTATTCCAAGTCAATGACCTTCTTTTCATGAATCTCCTACAATTTCTTAAGCACCATATCTTCATTGTCGTCCAACATCCCCATCGTCGATGAAGTGCAAGATCCAAGGCAAGAAATCTGCAAAGGAAAAGGGTTAGACGAGGAAGTGACCACAACAAAAAGTATGGCTTCACCAATCGTCGTACACCGAGTCGATTCTCTGGTATATTTCCCAGTCGATGTATTTCAATACACAATCAATGTCTTATTAAGCAAAGTAATGCAAAGTCATTAATGTGAAGCCATGCACGTTCCAAT
>ML777388.1:0-28846 GCA_009831015.1 Picea engelmannii | reverse complement strand
AGAAGCAATCGAAATTGAAAAACAACCTAATAATCTAAACAGAGATGATGGGTGGAAAATTAGTCAAAATTGGATCCCTACCCTAGCCAATATAAATAATTCTAAATATTAGCTTTTAAAACATTGTCCAGTCGGCTCTTTTTTAAAAAATTAATAAACAAACAAGTAATTAATTAATTATTAAAACAATTAATTAATTAATTAAACAAACAATTATAAACTAAAAAAAAAAAAAATTTTATAATTATTGATTTCATTTCAATAAGTCGGCTCCTTACAATAACTTTTCAAGTATTTATATACATGTTATATTCTCTTTTCCTTCATTTTTCAAAAACACTTTCTTGATGATGGACCACACTAGTTTGGTCCGAAACGTCGAAAAACATAAAACCTATGCGATGGATCCGAAAGTACTCTCTGAACAAATCTGTTGTTGTCGAGTCGAGTGAGGGTTAGTCTTCCTTCACGTCGAGTTGAATGAGGGTCGATTCTCGGACATGTACGTCGGGTCGACCGATGACTGGAGGTCAGGTGGACATCAGTTTTCGAGGGCTCTGGTCATGTCTAACAATGATTGGTGAAAACAATGGTTAGTCAAGTCATATCTGGTTTTTTTTCTTTGAACCCTTAGGTTGAGTGGATCTTCCCACAAAAAAGGGTGGTCAAGTCAACTGAATCATGCATCTCCAGCAAGAAACCCCAGTCTACTTTACCCAAGCGGACATGCGTTGTCAACACATTCAATAGTCACAGGGTTATGATCGACCTTCAAAAATCCAAAGCATTCAACTTGCAATACAAAAAATCAATTCAACCAACCAACAAACAAAGGGTTGAGTCTCTTCGGGGAAACTTCAATCGAGTATAAAGACCTATCCGATCAGTTTCAGTACATGACAAAGAGAAAAGGAGTTATGCCCAAAATAATCATAGATGCTCAGCGCTATCCCATTGTCGTTCAAGTCTTTTCTCAATGCAAACTAGAGATCAAAACTAACAACTCCGATGCCATGTTGGGACAAGCATTAAACACAGAGGAGAACAAATCCGAGATTAGAGATGGTGTCTAAATACATCGTTGCACTGAAGCACAAGCATGCTCCATGAGAGTGCAAATATATCTCCCAATGATGTATTAGATCGATCACAAGGATCGTCTATAAATAGGTTTTGGTCATGGACCAAACCAATAATCTAGAGTGGAGTCGGTTTCACTTGTCCATAAAACGTGGATATGAGATCCTAAGTGGACATGGTCAACCATCAATTTAGTCAGTGGTTGATCCAAAAAAATTGGTCTACCTACTTAACTAACAAGGTGAGGTTTATGATAGAACAACATGTTCCAACATAGAGCACCAACAAGAGGTTGTCAAACTATTGAAGGACAACTTGGTTATGGAACAAAATATGATGAAACATGAAGCATATCAACATCGTAATGAAAAGAAATTTGAAGTGGGGGATTGGGTATTTCTGAGGCTACAACCATATAAATAGATGTCCCCCAAGCAACAAAATAAGGACAATAAACTAGCACCCATATATTATGGTCCCTACAAGGTGTAGCAAAGGATTGGAAGTATGGCTTACAAATTGGAGTTGCCTCCATCTTCACATATACATCCAGTATTCCATGTTTCTTACTTAAAAAAGGTAATCAGTGACAAGATTCCAGTCCAAACTATTTTACGAAAGATTATGAAGAAGGGAAAATTATACTAGAACCATAAACAGTAAGATTATGAAGAAGGGAAAATTATACTAGAACCATAAACATTAAGATTATGAAGAAGGGAAAATTATACTAGAACCATAAACAATCCTTGAAACAAGGATTAAGTGGTTGCAAAATCGAACAACTACTAAGTACCTCGTCAACTGGAAGAACCTACCAGTGGAAGAAGTGACACGGGAAGATGAGTTATTCATGCAAAAACACCCCCAGTTAGTCAAGTGTTGAGGAAAACACTTGTTTGAAGAGGAGAGGCATGTTAATCCCTAGACAAATCCCCATGTTAAGTATAAAACCCCTCATCAAGCCCTAGTATTGAATCATTACATTTCTAGTGTTATATTTGTATGTAGGCTATACATACAAACCCTTCATTGTATCCTTTCATTATAATTGTACTCTCTCTCTCTCTCTCTCTCTCTCTCTCTCACACACACACACACACACACACACACACACACACACACACACACACACACACACACACACCAAGGAGACCTAGTCTTAGGATCATCTCATCTCATCTTGTACATTGAATATTTTGTAAAATGAGGTTTCTCCCTCGAAATACACTATTATTCATTGACTTTTTATCATTCTCAAGATGTTGGGTCATAACATATTAATCAATTATTATTATTAATTATAATATTTTTTCTTAATTAATAACATTAATTAATATTAATTATTAAATAATTTAGAATAATAAATGATTCTGAATTAAATATAATAATACTTATTAATTAAAAATAATATTAATTATCAATAAATTATTTTAAATTTCATCTAACTTATATTATTAAACACAATTTTTTAATTACAGATGACATTATAATGCTAATACGATGCCATTATATTTATACAAGCAATGCATGCTAAGGACCATGTTATCCCCTATCCTAGGGATAACTAAGGAGATTATGTCTCGAGGCCCACAGGTCCTAGACATGGAGTACCGAGAGCCATATGACTTGAGCTTGGCCCTGGAGGGCCCATCTTTTCTTCAGCGCCTCCTATCTATCAACAACAACAACATCCGTCCCATCACCATGGTTCTGAAGTAATAATGGGTCTTGCTCCATGTGGTAATGAGTTCGGGTATCATGATATGTGTCACTATTCTCAAAAAATTTGAATATGTGCATTGAATTCTCTTTTGTTTCATGACGTTTTCTTGGAAATTATGCTCTTTAACTTGTCCATACCTGGGGGGGATGACAAAATTCCCTAGTAAGTTGGTTCCCTTAGGAATGAGTTTCCACTCGGTTGGTCTATGAAAGGTCATCATCCATTCCTTCCATACTTACCACTTTTCATCATTATCCCTCTCATCTTTCCCCTACATTGGTTCGAACATTGGGTTTTCCAAGCTAGTAAGGGTTGTACCTTGCCTTGTGGGAAGAAGGGGATAAATTCCTAGAGGGTAAAAGTAGCTAGAAAAAGTTAAAATCCAAGATGAGACCTTGAGATGCTTCACCCAGGGATTCTCGAGAAAGAAATAAAAGGATTCTCAACATGAAAATGGGACCCGTAAATAAAATAAAACTCAAGACCTAATTGGTGGATATGAGGTCTCATCATGAGCCGACCTATTAAGTCCATGGGCATGTAGCAGTATGACACTACTATTCATTTTGTCACCAAGCCAGGGTAGTGGTTCTTGGTGGAATAACCAAGAGAAAGGGGGCCTCATCACGAGGCAACCTTCTCATCTCCGTGAAATGCTTGTGGGTAACATTGTCACCACTGGCCACTACGCCAGGGCAGTGTCCTCCAACTATTCTCTTGAAAGAAAAAGAAAATAAGACAAAGAGTAAAAATTCATTGAATGGGATAGGAAACAATTGCATCCATGACAAGGTGCAACTCACCCTTTACAAAGGCACCCATAGGTAAGACCTAAATTTCCTTGTTATCACTGCACCCCTTGCCCAAACATCCCCTACACCATCTCATGCATTTACATGACCTAGTTTGGTATTCACTTAGAAAAACCCCACACCTGAGGAGGATTATCCCAATAAGACATCCTGAGACCCTCTCCAAACTTGGATTTTTAAATAGCATAACGTCTTTGAGCATTTTTTTCGGTAAAGGGGGGTTTGATGAACATGTTTGGTTAACTTGATTATTATATGTGATTGACATTGCTATGATCCTTGTGACTTATGAGCCCATGGAGGGTGTACTTGTTGTTGCTGTAGGTGTTACACATTATTTTCGTCATCCCTATGACCGTTAATGATGTAAACCTATCTGTTGTCTTTAGAGGGGTCAGTGGCCTGAATTCCTGAAGAAAGAAGGGAGAAGAACTTTTCCTGAGAAAAGAAGTTGTATTTTCCTTTGTAAAACTCTATTAAGGAGGATTTCCGCAGGTTGCACTATACATAGGGTGTGGAAATGCCCGATTTCCGCACCTTGCTCTATATCTAGGTTGCAGAGTTTCTACAGATTGCTCTATAGCTAGGGTGCGGAAATTCCTGTACGTGGGAAAAACAAGCAGCTTCTCGATGCTTCTAGAAGGAGAAGCTTCTATGGTGAGGTGGCCTCCGAACGGTTTGGATCTTACTCACTTTCATGATTTAGTGGGATCATCCTAACCTCCTCACCTCATCCTCTTCAGCTTATAAAAGGAGAGGAGCTCTCATGGAGAAAGTTAGATTGGCTTGAGTTTGCGTTTTGTAGATTGAAAATTTGGCTTGAGATCATTAGCTCGGTTGGATTGGCTTTAAGTTTTGCTTTGTCAAGATAGATTGTGAGTAGCTATCAGATCCATGGTCTCAGAATCCTTGGAGCAAGAAGTGTGTGGGAAGCAAGGAAATGTTGGAAGGAACCTAACAACATCAAGGCATATAGTTGTATATTTCTTCCACATTCTTTAATACAGATATACTTTTCTTTCCTATATGAATGTTATTTGTCCATATTGTATGATTCCTTGATCACATACATAGTTTCATATCAAATAGAATTTATTATTCTTGTTTTCGTTGGCTTGTGCTTATTTGCAGATATTTCTCATAAACCTCGTGACGAAGCTTGGATTGCATTGGCGAAGTCAGATCTTCAATATTTAAAAGGTATGTTCTAGATCCATTTCTCATTTGATAATCGAATCTAAGGAAAGAGTAGTGTACTGTATTGTTTTTTTCTAGTTTCATAGTGAAGCTAGGGGGATTGATTTGTGTCCGCACTTAACAATTAGCGCGATAACAAAATTGGCGACTCCACTGGGGAATAGATTGTTTTCCTAGTTTGTCTTTCTTTCTTGCTTTGATTGCCTAGGTTCTGTTTTCTGAGTCGTTAGGAGATCTAAATTGACTCTTTGATTGTTTAAGTTCACTGGAAAAACCTTCTTACTTTTTATTTTTTCATTTTTACTTTGATTTCCGCACCTTGCTTTGAGGGACAGTGTGACGATATTTGATTTCTGCACCCTACCTTTTTGACACAGTGCGACGTTTCTGCACTGTATTGGTTCTTTGTCCTGCAACGATTAGGGATCGACGCACTGTGTTAGTCTGTAGCCTGCGGAGATTGTGAAAATTTTGATTTTTTATGGTTTTTCCTTACCTAGATCTTGGATTTGGTTTTGGGGTGAATTTTTGGGTTTGATTATGATCTGTTTACAGTCTGCTTGACATCTTTGAATTTGTTTTTATCCATCTTTGCTTTGTTTTAGCTTGTTTTCTTTTGAAAGATTTGATCTCTTGCTCTGAGTGTCTTTCTGTTACAAAGCATTGTTTTTTCTTTAGAATTGTTTGGCGAAAGAACTTTTTTTCTTTTATCAAATAATTCGTGTTAAAAGAGAAAATTTGTTTGGGTTGCTTTATTTTATAGAGAGTTGCTATCGCTTTTAGCTATCTTTAAAACAAAAATCTTATTTTTTTCTTTTCATTATATTGGGGGCATCCTTGCATTTGGAGTAGCGAAATTGCATGAATCGTGTATTGGTGTACAATTTATTTTGATCATTTCTTGAGAATCTTGATAATGATGAGTTTAATAAATTTTGGGACATTGTGCATCTAGGAATGATAAATGTTTTCTCTTTCTCGTAGCATAACTTTCATTGAAATGAAAATATTTCATCTTCATCTCTGTGCATAACTTTCGATTCGGTCAAAACACCATATTGTCCACGCTATCTTCCTTTTCAGTAACAACAACCTTAAAAATAAAGCACTTATAAAAATTGATTAGACATTTTTATACTTTCTGGTAGAAAACCTACATTAGATTAGTTGTAGGGCTTTGGAATAGGTGTGAAAGATAACTTTCCAAAGCTGCAAACAAACATAGAATCTTGAGTTAGGGAGCGGTAAAATCCACTTATTGCATTTTGTCCCGGGAAGCCATTCTCACACAAGGGTCAAACCTGAGGTCACATTAATACTGACAAAGTTACTCACTCTGCTTTGTTGGTCTTGGTGTAGAGATTGTGCGTATTATGGGGGTTGCTTGAAGTTATACCCATAAGGATGAGTGGAAGCCTTTCAAGTTGATTTTGGGCTAGATACCTTGCCTTTGCGTGTGGATTGGACTGTGGACTGTTTCCGCAGGCATCACTGTAGTAATTGGTAACCTTAGTGGCCTATCTCTTTAGGGTTTTTACACGAGGTGACTGTGGAGGGGCAAGTCTTCATGGTCCCTGGAATCGACGTTGGCCAAAATCACTCGGGCTCCTTAGAGGGTATACCCACATTTATGTGTCGAAGCTTGCACTAGGGTGTAAGTCCATTAAGCAAGTCGTCAACGTAACTTTTCCACTCTCTCTATATCAACCCTTTCTTAATTTGATCCCGCGAGGTTGGATTTCATCACCAACTAGTGCATTCATTGTGAGAAGGTTTTGTTTGTTTGCTTGCTTACTAGATTTTAGCGTGTGCTATTTATTTTCCCTAGCAGACTCTAGGTTGGATATTTATTTAATGACATTAGTTCTTGAAACGACCAGTGAAGGAACCTCTGCTCCAGGGGAACCTTTTGTTTTTCCTTCTTATGGAAATATTGGTCCTCCTCACATCACTACTTTGAGCCTTCCAGGGCTCACGATTGGATTGCCGGTGTGGTTGTTTTCCACTCAGATAATCCTGAATGCAGCTAGTGCTTCAGTCGTAAGAACTTCACCCCAAGAGCATCAACCTCATGTTGATCCTTCACTGTCTTCACCAGTAATATCTTCTTCACCTTCTTCACTTGCAAGGTCTTCTTCCATTTCATCTTCTTCACCGAGTGAAAGCTCTCAAGCCATTAACCCGGTGGATAAGAAGAAGAAGAAACAAAAGAATAAGAAGAAGAAAAATAAACAAAGGTCCAAACTTCCAACCACTTCTAGACATGTTGGAAAGAAACCAATTATTGTTAATCGTGCTGGGAGTGTTGATTATGCCAAGATCATCCAAAAAACCCGTAAGCCCAAGTACCCTTGCAGGATTTGTAAGGGTAGCCATCTTCTTAAGGATTTCCCTAGTATATCCAAGGTTATAGAAGCATGGTCTACACGCCCTCGCCAACCCATGTCGCCAGCCTCTGAACAACATGATGATGACCCCCCATTAACTAGTCAAGATACCGTTGGGAAGAAGAAAAGTAGAGTCAAGTTCCCGTGTATGTTATGCAAAGGGAGTCATTTAACTCAACTTTTCCCTCATATGGATGAAGCCTCAAAATTATTGGAAGACATGACTGTTTCAGAGCCTCAACTGCCAGTTGCTTATCGCAAGATTACTCTTGACCCACCTGTAGTTGATGGAATGATCAATCTGGCCCCTTCATCAGTCAATCCGGTTGATCATGTAGTCAATCTGGTCACGTCCTTAGTTGAACCAATTGACAAAGTGATCTATCCGATCCCATCCTCGGTCAATCCCACTCTCTCGTTAGAGAGTGAAACCTAAGTGGTCGATCCGATCCCATCCTCGGTCGATCCCACTCCCCCATTAGAGAGTGAAATCCAATCGGTCGATGCCTTTCCACCCGTCGACCCCATTTTCCCGTTGGAGAATGAAACCCAAGTGGTTGATCTGATCTCGTCATCGGTCGATCCTACTCTCCCGCTAGAGAGTAAACCCAATACTGCCCATGTTTTTCTCATTGATACTGAATCCACAGTGTCAGGGGACATTCCTCCTTCTCTCATGGAACCTCCTCCAAGTAATGATGCCATCCTTTTTAATTGGGGTGTGATAACTAGACCTCGTCTTCCTTCTCACATTCCTTTCCAGATTACAGTACAAGTTTGTGGCAGGGACGTTCCTTAGACATTGATAGATGAAGGTGCATCCATTAGTATTTTGTCTTCTATTGCTTGGAAAGATTTGGGTTGTCCTCAGCTTGCATAGATTACGCAAAATCTGTTAGCTTTTAAGAGAAGAACTAGTCAACCTTTAGGGACCTTCCTCAGTTTCCTGTAATTTTGTGCAGGAAAACTGTCTTTATTGACGTTATGGTAGTCCAAGACCCCTTGGATTTCATTTTATTCCTTGGGCGGGATTATGTATATGCCATGAAAGATATTGTGTCCACTCTTTTTCATGTGATATATTTCCCTCACAATGGAAGAATTCCGACTATTGATCAACTTTCATTCATTGGTCTTGACTGGATGACCTCCCTTAATGGTTCTTATATGTAGACAATATCGCCCCTGCCACAGGTCAATTATGTGCCATTGTCTCCGATGCCTTCAAATACTGATGAAGATGAGCCTCTTACTGTAAGCTCAGTCTCTTATGACTTAGATCTAGTAATTGACATAGTGATCTCATTCTAAAACCGGTCATAAAATACACTTGACTCTTAATGACAACGTTAGGATCTGGCCTTTGATGGTGAACAAAGACCGGTCACATTCGAAGCTGCACATCTTTCACCTGGAGACTCCATGATTCGAGAATTGGTCGGTGACTCCACTGTTTCGATATGGAAAATATCTTAGCTCAAAGGTTTTCTTTCTGTGACTTTTCCCAGATAGTTGGTTTTCCTAATCCACTGCATGATAGAGATGAATGGGAAGATATCCTCCCTGAATTTCAAGCAAAAAATTCGGAGGTATCAACTGAGCATTTACTGGACTTTCATGAAGTTATTCATCAACTTAATATCATGCATGAATATGTCCAGATTAATCTTTTTAGGTATTCGTTAAAGAGAGATACTCTTGATTGGTGTCGATCTCTTCCCACTGCAAGCATCCATTCTTTGACAGGTTTTCATACAAATTTCAATTTATTTTGTAAAGATTACTTCCCAGCTGAATGTTTGTATGAAAACTATTGTGATGAGTTTTCTTTCCTTCATGAAGCCTCTGCCGGCCCTGAAGACCATGTTTGTGATTAAGCTTTTACTATGGAGGAAAGCATTTGCTATGAAAATATAGAGGCATTGAATGATATTAATTATGATAGCCTTAGCACTGAAGCATCTGACATCATTTCAGATACATCTGTTCTTTTAGATGTTCATAAAGATCAACATGCCTCTTATGAAAATTATGAGTTTATAGAGCAGATGTTGTCTATAGTAGATGGCTTTCTTGGATATAGGGTTGAAGCATATGTTCCTAGCAGCCCTGCTTATGATGACGAAGACCTATCATCTTTTAACGAAGAGATGGTTGTGGAAGATGATTCTTCTCTTTTCCTTCAGGAGGTTTCCCATGGTATATTTTTACCTAGGATTAAAGAGAAAGATATTATGGATGAACAACCAGAAGCAACAGTTACCGCTGTCCTTGAAATGGATATTTTTGACATTTATATTCTCGATGGGATCACTATTTGGAGGTTGATCATAGAAGTGAAGGGCAACCCTTTTTTGATGAATATTCTAGTGATGATGAGGAACAAGCTTATCCTACATTTGATCACTATAAAGACTCTGACCGACATGACAACAAGAAGAGCTTTCCCATGGTCCCTATTTACGATGATTATGAATATGATCCTTGGGAAAGCCATGGAGAGGAGGAGGAGCCGAAGATGTAGTTTATAGCCTGCTCAGAGCCTATAGGTGAGCAACCATCATCTGAAATCAATCAGCCTGCATTAGCCTCTCATTCACTTGAGCTTGCCATAGATATTCAATGATGTGTGAGCAGTCGTAGAGAAAACCATGCTGCATGTTACAATTCTTTCGGGATCTGCCACCCATTCTATGAGCCTGTCAGCGAGTACATGGAGTGGCATTTCCTTCATATCTTGGAGCCGTCGAATTTGATCTCAATTTTGGCCCTTGGAGAAAAGCTGAAGGATGTAACCGTTCTGTTGTCGCAGTTGCATCATCTATTACCAATCATTAACAGAGTGAAGGAGCTTCCCTTCAAGAAGTTAATTGAATGGCTATGGTGGAAGTTTACTTTCACCTAGCCCCATGTAAAGGATTTTATTAGTTTAGGACTGTACATAAATAAGCTCCTTTGAGGATGTATGTTTATTTTGTTTTTCTTTTACTTTTCGGCCTGTATTTTTAGCAGGGTGTTTTGAGCTTGACTCCATAGCCCAACAGAAGGCACTGAAGCTGCAAAATGAGTTCTTAAATCATCACAGGGATGACTCTATCCCCCATGGAGCCTAATGTTAGTGAAAATTATTGCAAGATGGTGTTTTCTTCTGGTTTCGGGCCCCTGGTGTAAATGCATAGAAGTGGGGTTTGAAAATCGGTCGAGTGTATTTTATTCAAAGGCCGCAGCCATGAGAACCGAGCACAACCGATAGAAGAAGCCCATTTCAGGCTTAAAATCAAGCAAGCGGGCACTTGGTCTTTCAACGGCGAGGATCCATAGATGGGGAAGATCGACGACCATCGGGTAATTTTGGGTCATAGAGTTGCATGTGGTCAAGCAACTGAGCTCATCTCCTATGGCCAAACTCACAAAATGATCAAGCCATTTCAGTATTTTGGCTACCGGGACTTCAACATACAAGGGTCTCTCCTCCTTGCATTATGTATCCCCGGTGCGTGAAATCCTGGAAGAACCAGGACCATTGATCAAGAAATGATCTAGGTCATCCATCCAATGGGACACGTGGCACGCGATCAAGCCATTTCAGCTACCGGGACTTTGAGAGAACAAAGGGTCTCCTCCTTCCGCTACATTTCAGAACCCCGAAGCCCGAAACATCGAAAGGGTCCATGCTAGAGGCGGTCCCACATCTGAGAAGTGATCTAAGCCGTCCATCCAATGGGACACGTGGCACGCGATCAAGCCATTTTGGCTACCAGGACTTCGAGAAAATAGAGGGTCTCCTCCTTCCACTGCATTTTAGAACCCCAAAGCCCGAAACGTCGAAAGGGTCCAGGCCAGAGGTGGTCCCACATTTGAGAAGTGATCTAGGCCGTCCATCTAATGGGACACATGGTGCACGATCAAGCCATTTTGGCTATCAGGACTTCGAGAGAATAGAGGGTCTCCTCCTTCCACTGCATTTTAGAACCTCGAAGCTCGAAACACTGAAAGGGTCCAGGCCAAAGGTGGTCCCACATTTGAGAAGTGATCTACGCCGTCCGTCCAATGGGACACATGGCACGCGATCAAGCCATTTCGGCTATCGGGACTTCGAGAGAACAGAGGGTCTCTTCCTTCCACTGCATTTCAGAACCCTGAAGCCCGAAACACCGAAAGGGTCCAGGCCAGAGGGGGTCCCACATTTGAGAAGTGATCTAGGCCATCCATCCAATGGGACACGTGGCACGCGATCAAGCCATTTCGACTACCAGGACTTCGAGAGAACAGAGGGTCTCCTCCTTCCACTGCATTTCAGAATCACTGAAATGCAAAATCCTGAAAGCGCCTTTGAAGATAGGCACATGGTCGCAGCCCGTGGTCACTTGGGGTGATAGAAAGAACTGTGCAAAGGGCCAAAGCGCCGAGTTTAGCTGTAGAAGGGATCACTGCGTTCTCTAGGTACCAGTTCAACTCGGCCTCGATCTTGGTCCCTGCTAAAAGTAAATGAAGGTGGGGGGAGGTAGTTGAAACCTCGGCTCACTCATTAAATGCAAAGCATGAAGGTTCCGACAGGCAGTTTTCCCGAGATAGTCCTGTATGCTTGTTTTTTTCAAAGAAGCCATGCTGAGTCCTCGTCTAACCAGAGGAGTCTGCACACGCTATTTTAGCCTTTAATGTTTTAGCTACCCCCCCTGCAAAGGCCATGCAAAGTTAAGGTGACGTCTGACGAAGGAGTTTAGGCCAGATTTGACTGAAGAGATGCCACGCCCTAGAAGTTCTAAGACGCCTCTGTTGGGCGAAGGTTAAGGAGTATATTTACTTAGTTTTTGTATTTTTGTAAGCATCGATGGTAGAGCACAACTCCCGATTGTAAAGCTTTAATTTAGCATCTAGTTCTCTGGTTATAGAGGAACATTTGAGACTTCTTGCTTAATGGTAGCCAACTTCTTCTTTTCCTTTTCCCTCTGAATCTGAAAGCCCGGGCATGGATGATCCAGTCGGGTGTTGCATAGTTATATAATGTAGGTTTGATTATAGTAGTTATGCAATCTTTTTAGGTTCATTTTGAAGTTTATTCGGCTCTAAGAGGATCTCATATCCGAGACTTTTACTCTTTTGTAAAGACTGTTGGAAGACCGGATGTCTAGAGCAGACTTTATTTCCCCTCTCTTTCCCTCCATTTACTCACCATTATCATTATTACTGGCTTAAGTTAGGTCAAGACCTCATATGTCACTGTTGTTCCAGCCCAATTTTCTGAGTTAAAATGATATGGTTCTGAGTTTCTTTCCATTTGATCAACCTTTATAAACAAATCGTGACATAAAACTGATGGGTGTCGGGCTCTGCTCTTGCTGCAATCCAGGAGTGACCTCCCTCACCAACAGGGTCTTTAGATCTTGATATCCTTACCCCCGTCGTGACCCTTGACATGTGTTTTTTCCTGAGTGTGTTTCTTCCATCGAGTGAAGATGTCTTGGAAGCCATGACCGAGTTTTGTCCCTTGACATGGTGTCCTTCCAGAGAACTGTCCTCTTGGGAGCCATTATCAAGAAGAGAGTTTGAGCATAGTTTTCTGATTTCAAGTTCATTAAAAAATGAAACCAGCCTTGAGCATGGTTTTCTGATTTCAAGCTCGTTAAAAATGAAACCAGTTGTGAGGATAGTTTTCACGTCTATGTAGAAACCTCGTTAAAAAATGAAACAAAGATTACGAGCATAGTTCCTGTTTTTGTGTCAAGCTCGTTAAAAAATGAAACAGAGGTTTGGGGATTGAACCTAGATTCTCGAGCATAGTTCTTGTTCTTGTGTCAAGCTCGTTAAAAAATGAAACAGATTGTTCCCCCTCTCTGTTTGAGTCAATCCTTCGTCTAGTATTTGAAGCTTCATTTCGTTCTCCTTTGCAGTTGGATGAAACAAATCTTGGGGGGCAGTGCTTACAGCCTCTGGACTTCATGCTGAAGTTGAGCCGCTAGTTTCTTAAGCTGGGGGCTACGTACCGACCATCCCTGGATTATGTGTTGGGAAGTCCCAAGCATAGTTTTTCTGGTTCAAGCTTGTGTAAAAATGAAACCACCTACCTCAAGCATAGTTTCCTCTGGTTCAAGCTTGTGTAAAAATGAAACCAAGTCCAAGCATAGTTTTGTTCATCTTTAAGCTTGTTAAAAAATAAAATCTATCCCAAGCATAATTTTGTTTTGTTTTAAATCTTGTGTAAAAATGAAAAAAATCACGAGCTAAGTCTTTGTTCTTTCTCATGCTCGTAAATACATGAGAATAAGTTACCGAGATTAGTCTTTGTTCTTTCTCATGCTCATAAATACATGATAATAAGTTACCGAGCTTAGTTTTGTTCTTTCTCACGCTCGTAAATACGTGAGAATGTAACCAAGTATACTTTTATCACTTTTTCAGACTCGTAAAGGTTATACGAAAAAGGAACCCCCTGGAGTTCCCTTTAAGCTCTTTTCATACTCTCTAAACATGAAAAGATTGCCAAACGATCTTGTTCTTTTCATGCTCATTTAAGTATTTGAAGAAAAAGTTTGATGGGCTATAGTTTATCACTTTTTCGGTCCCATTGAACTACTTTACGAAAAAGGAACTGAGAGAGTTCTCTTTTAGTTTTTTCCAGACTCTATAAACATGAAAAACCTTTGAGTTTTCTCCCTTTGGACTCGTTAAACAAATATCGAAAGACCCATATGGGACCGAACCATTCCTTCTTAGGGTTCGTTAAACATACTTTGAGGGAATTGTCCAAAGGATGAGCTTACATATACAACCATATGTTATCCACCTCAAGCTTGCATAAAAATAAAGAGGTACTCGCCAGAAATGGTGGGGGAAAATTTTGGAAATAAATGTGTCTAAACCTGTATTCTATGGAAGAGTCACCTTTGAACATGAAACCCTTTCACTCATTTTGTGTCTAGGTTGGAAAATCCGCTTGTCTCCTGATCATACTCCTTTATAAGATTACAAATTGGTCTGTGATCCCTGTTGTTGAGTTAGTGTTTCCAAGATAGTTGTCATGTCGTCAATATGTTCAAAGAGATGTTCAAACCAGACCTTCTATTGCGTTGACCATTTATACGGTCCTTAAAGCCTTCTATTGCATAGACCATCCTTGAGTAAGTCCTAAATCATTTGTTACACTGATCTACCTCAAATCATGTTACCCATTTCGTGTCATTGATGGGGGATACATTAAGGCCCTCCTGTGACGAGTCTTTTCCCGTTGACTTCAACTCATTATCCATGAATTAGACTTAGAAACTAATTGGTACCTTGGAACTTGCATGCCTCAATGGTAGGTTTCCTCACTTTCAACAATGGGTTTTCATTATTGACCTCTGATCGGGAGATTCCACCAAGTGTTCGACTTCATCTCATTAATTCACACCCGTTGGATTGTACTAGTGTACCTTGGGAGTAATTGACATTAATGGTGATTTCCCTTGCACTTGTTCACAGTATGCATTAATGACCTGTAATAAAGTGGTTTATACCATGTTCGACTTCAGTACATGTATTCACATGGTTAGATTTGTACTATAGAGGGATGGAGATGAAGACGTTGAATTTTTTTAACAGATTCAGGTTGCACTAGAGTATATTTAGATTGTACTGCTGCATAGATCCACATTGTATGTCTCGTGGATATGTTCAAATTTGAGTCTTTAACACATAGATCCACAATGTATTTTTGGTGGCTATGTTCGAATTTGAGTCATATTGGCATGGATCCACAGTGTATGTTTGGTGGCCATGACCTGTATTACTTGACATGGATCTTCACATGTCGACATTTACTCTTTGAGTCATTTGTATTCTGAGTATGGGAATGCCTACCTCAGTGATGATATATTAGTGTACTGTATTTCCTTGTTTGTTGGCAGGTTTCTGACCGACGTGTTCCTTGTTCCCTACACACATTCAACAAAGTATTTCAGCTATCACTCTGTTCTAACTTCATAATTTGGGGGGCTCTTTGTTACACATTATTTTCGTCATCCCTATGACCATTAATGATGTAAACCTATTTGTTTCCTTCAGAGGGGTCAGTGGCCTGAATTCCTGAAGAAAGAAGGGAGAAGAACTTTTCCTGAGAAAATAAGTTGTATTTTCCTTTGTAAAAACCCTATTAAGGAGGATTTCCACAGGTTGTACTATACACAGGGTGCGGAAATGCCTAATTTCTGCACCTTGCTCTATATCTAGGTTGCGGAGTTTCCGCAGGTTGCTCTATAGCTAGGGTGCGGAAATTACTCTACGTGGGAAAAACAAGTGTCTTTTTGATGCTTCTAGAAGGAGAAGCTTCTATGGTGAGGTGGCCTCCGAATGGTTTGGATCTTACTCGCTTTCATGATTTAGTGGGATCATCCTAACCTCCTCACCTCATCCTCTTCAACTTATAAAAGGAGAAGAGCTCTCATGGAGAAAGTTAGATTGGCTTGAGTTTGAGTTTTGTAGATTGGAAATTTGTCTTGAGATCGTTAGCTCGGTTGGATTGGATTTAAGCTTTACTTTGTCAAGATAGATTGTGAGTAGCTATCAGATCCATGGTCTCAGAATCCTTGGAGCAAGAAGTGTGTGGGAAGAAAGGAACTATTGGAAGGAACCTGACAACATCAAGGCCTCTGGTTGTATCTTTCTTCCACATTCTTTAATACATATATACTTTTCTTTCCTATATGAATGTTATTTGTCCATATTGTATTATTCCTTGATCATGTACATAGTTTCATATCAAATAGACTCTGTTATTCTTCTCTTCGTTGGCTTGTGCTTATTTGCAGATATTTCTCATAAACCTCGTGACAAAGCTTGGATTGCATTGGCGAAGTCAGATATTCAATATTTAAAAGGTATGTTCTAGATCCATTTCTCATTTGATAATCGAATCTAAGGAAAGAGTAGTGTACTGTCTTGTTTTGTTCTAGTTTCGTAGTGAAGCTAGGGGGATTGATTTATGTCCACACTTAACAATTATCCTGATAACAACATGACCATGCTCGATGGAAATGTACATATGGGGAGATGATTAGCTCGGACCTCCATGGGGATAAAATCCTACCATATGGATGCTGAGACCCCAACCAGGGGCAGAGGGATACCAGAGGATTGCACCAGAGAAATTGGAGGATGTTCCACCATAGGCACTTTGGCAAGCCTGGAACTAGGGGGGTCTTTCCCTCCCACCATGACATTGGCCCTTGAAGTCCCCTGATGTCATCATTTTGAGACTTGATGTCATCCAGTTGGTGTTTTGGCATGGGGACGTCTTGGTTGGCACATGTGGCAGTTTTTGAGGGGTTTTGAGCCCTAACGTTTCACTTTGGAGGCCTAGCGTTCCAAGAAGGGTCCCAACGTCACCCTAGGAGGGGCATGACATCATCCCTAAAAGATAAAATTAGGGTTTTAATTGTCAATTTTATGTAAAACTGGATTTTTGATGTAAACTGGCCATGTTGGCCTTTTTTGACCTAAAATGTAATTAAAGGTCACTTGTATTGTATAAATAAGGGAAAAATATCTTATATTTTTCATCATCTTTCACTCACACAAGTGTGAGGTTTGAAATTTGACCCTCTTTAAGGGTTATTGGCTGAAACTAGTGATGCACACTTCTTGAAGGAGACAAATTTTGGTGCTTTTTGGCTATTTTCTTGTGGAGGATCTTCAACTAGGGTGATTTGCTAGATTATTCTTGGTGAAGTAAGTAGAAATTATGAATTTCTTTAGTGCGAATGAATTCTATGGTTATTTTTTACTTGTTTCATGTCTAATATTATGAAATTACTAGCTTGAAACCCTAGGGGAATGACATGTGCTATCATCTTTTTCCCCTATAATCCTCCATATGTTAAAATATCTTGAAAGGCACCCAATTTGAAGTAAATACTAGAGCCCTACCATTGTAGCACTCTAGTAACCTTACTTCCTTTTCCAATTACATAATTTATTTCATTTTGTTCAAGGAAAGAGAAAATCGCTAGGGCCTAACCCTTGTTAGTTTCTAGCAATTTTCTCTTGGAAAAGGATTTTTGAGGCCTTGGGATACAAACACCTCTTTTGTCCTCTCCATCCCTTAACATATTATTATCATTTGCTACGTTTCCTTTAAGAATTTTCTGCTACCATTAATGACTCCATTAACCCTAGAAAGGCACTAGACTACCTCTTACAAGTGGTGATTGAGCAAACAAACACTTAAACTCTTATCTTTGAACCCTTTACTAACTTCTTATAACCCTAGATTAGACTAATTCCTAAGCTAACTTGCTGCTGTAGCAAAAAAATTCTACAACCATATAAACTTGCATTAATTTGGCACATTTACCTGCATAACTCATATTATAACCAATCAAAACCTAATTGTGATAATTGCTAGTGAATCTACTAGGTAAGTGCTAGTTTGTGTATGGTTTTCTTGCACTTTTGACCATTTAAAATTGCTTCTGTTAAAAAAGATAGGTACAACCATATGACTGCAACAAAATCTCTACAAAAGTGCCATTAAAAGCTAACCTATCATTGCCAATTTTTCTTGTGACAATTTACTATCAATTTGCCTAGTTAAAGTCATTTTTATTGTCTTTTTCAAGCAATTTCAAGGCTTGAATCTTGTGGCTGTTCTAAGATATTAATTTATGTTATAAACTGATGCATAGCTGAAAATTCACAATCATCTAGCTTATTTTATGAAGGTTTATTGTCTTATGAAACTAACAATCATCTGGTATCTGGAAAGTGCCCCGTTTGCCTTATTGTCTTGTTCTGGGCAGGTACACAATACTTTTTCATTTTCTTCATCCTTAAGACATAAAAGAAACCTCTGATTAGAGTGATCTATGAGAGTGAAAGCGTTTCCTTGTGAGTATTTTCCTTAGCCTTCTCAAACGCCCCACGTCACCAGAGACATCTCCCCTGGGGTAGCTTAAACATACTCCTAAATAAAAAAGGATCTCCTATTAAGGTGACAGTGATAGGTTATTGCCAGTTATGACAATTCTGTACCCACTTGCCTTGGGATTTTGGGGCAAGTACAAATTGTGCGATAACATACCCAAGTTTGACGTGGTACAATGCAATAACAATGCATGTCACGATGCACAAATCAACACTATATGACACAAATTCAATGCTAATAGAATATATATTTTTATTAGCCATAATTGTGTTGTAATACATGATGTGCAAACACGACACATCTCACTAAAAAAATCAGATCAAGTCAATGATTGTATAATCACATATTGTTGTAATTAATCTTGAGTGGGTCTAATGGTTAAGAATGTGTGTTTCCTCCTAAAAGTCACAAGTTTAAATCCTGAGGGGTGGATATGTATATCTCGATAGACTTTAACAGTCAAATCTCTCCATGGAAAGGGAGGAAATCCCTTGTCCACAAACAATGAAACTAAAAATAACAAATCAACTCTATTTAATAAGGTATAACTAACCTTAGTAAGATTTGAATATGAATATGTATACATTAAAGAGGAGGAAAGGAAATACTTAACTAAAAATAGAGTAGGAATATGAATATGGATATGTATATAGTAAAGAGGAGGAAAATAAATACTTAGCTAAAGTAAATAGAAACATGCACTAAAGAGGAGGAAAGGAAATAATTAACTAAAAATCTAGTACGACTAAAATACTAAAGTAAATAGAAACATGCACTTCTAAAATTTTAGAATATATAAAAATTATTAATTTTTTTTTAAGTCATTTTTCATATATATATAAATAAGAGTTTTGTGAGAATAGAATTACTAACTAATGTAAAAAGTAGAGTTTAATACCTAATTATTTAAAAAAAAAGTACAAATGAAACAATATGATATCAAATAGATAAATTTTAAATTATAAGTTAAAAATTCATACTCGTGGTCTTAATGTATCTATTTTTTAAGGTTGATTAGGTAATGTGTGTGACTTCAAAGTCCATTCAAAATATTAAGGGAAACAATAATAAAAATTATGTGTTTATTTTTTACTTTGTTTTTCTTTACAAAATCATTCACTTGTTTATACCATTTAACTTTATACTTATGTATACGAAAGAGTATGATCCAAGTGGATATTGGTGGCCACCCACCTATTTCAAGTGGCTCTTCTTGACAATTTTTAGTTCAACACGTTCTTCTGTACTTCATTGTAATTGTGGGTTCTACACTTCCGAGGTTGTCTGAATCCCTACACATCTTCCAGGTGGAGACTGGTGGCCGCCCACCTAATCCAACTGACTTAGTTTGGATGTTTTCATGTCAATGCATATTTTTGTACTTCCAGGGCCGTTTTGGGGCGTAAACAATGTTTTTTTGGCTTGCCATAGTCAAACTATAGACATAGTCAGAGTTTGACGGCCTAATGTGTATTTCTCGAAAATACCTTTCCAATGGGCTATCATGCGCCTAAAACAGAGGTCGTATGCAAAAGTTACGACGTCGAGAAGTTGAGGTACCAACTTACCCATTGAGGCCCACATAACTTTTGGCGTTTCACCTCCTAGGGTTAGGTTTTTGGATGTCTTGGGTTTTGGCATTCATGAGTAATGTTAAAAAGGCCTCTGGAGCCTCACTGTAATAATTCTTCTCATATGGATGCGCGTAGAAGCCACATCTCTTCTCAGATATAACTACCACCATTCGAGCAAATTGTTTCAGTTCTACAATTTTATAGTTTCAGTCTATTTCATTTATTCAATAGAAGATATTGTTCACTGGATATCTATGTTGTTCTCCATATATTTGTGTTTATTGTATTCAGTATGTTAATCAGTTTGTTCCGCTCCTAAATCCAGATCAGTGGTATCAAAATGGTCTACTCTTCATTTATTTTTCTTCGTGCATGTCCCCGACAAGATATGGGTACAAGAAGTTGGGACTTGAACCAATCAATCCTTTTTAAGATTGGCTGCGCTAAGCCCGACAACAACCCATGGGGGACGAAAATAAAGATGATGGAGTAGGATATCCTTTTAAAATGTTGCTCGAGGAAGCCCTTGCGCGACAAAGGAACGAAATGATGGACAACTTTGCACAGTTCCTTCGACAACTTCCCAAAGGAGAAGCATATTCATCAAACGACCATGCAACCCCCTTTAAGGTATAGGTAAAATTTGATATTCCATTATTTGAAGGACTGATAGATGCAGATGCTGTAGATAAATGGTTGAATCTTCTCAAAGGGTATTTCTCGGTCCACAATTTTTTCGATAGAGAAAATATTACGTTTGTACTCCTCAAGGCTGCCCCCCATGTTAAGAACTAGTGGGATACTTACTCTGAGCAAAGGGCCATAGAGGAATATACAATATTTATCGTCGCTCCTACATGGGATTCCTTCATGGATGCAATTAAAGAACAATACTACCATGTTGGAAGATACAAGGACCAGTACACTAGATGGACCACCCCGTGTCAGGAAAGGGACCATACAGTACCAGATTTCACCAATATTTTCCATACCCTGAGCACCAAATTGGGTATCAAAGACTCTGAACGACATTTGGTGCTTAAATATCATGACTTTTTTCATAGATATATTCAAACATAAATGGAGTTTTTGGACATTGCATCATTGGGTACAACTTATAGATATGTTGTCAAGATCAAGCAGAAATTTAAGCAGAAGAGACGAGAGTTTGGATTTTAAAAATCCTCATAGCCGAAGCAGGGGAAAGGTGGCCCCAACCCACACAATAAGGGATAGAGAAAATATGGCC
This sequence comes from Picea engelmannii, assembly GCA_009831015.1. Lineage (NCBI taxonomy): Eukaryota > Viridiplantae > Streptophyta > Pinopsida > Pinales > Pinaceae > Picea > Picea engelmannii. Next base: position 7,921 of record ML777388.1, on the reverse strand, counting down.
ACTCTCAAGAAAACCAGTCCAAGACACAACACAAGAAGGGTAATGAGAAGTCAAAGAAGGACATGGGAAAATGGTGTGAATACCATAAAATCCCTTGGCACAACACCAAAGAATGATGTTCCAAGCAGTCACTCGTGGCCGAGCTGAAAGCTTCTGAGTCAGAGGTCGATTCTGACTCTGAATCAAATCTAGAAGGAGGGAAGCAGATTATCGATGCCGAAACCAGTTTCACTGTTGCTACCACCAAAGTCTAGCCAAGCGAACCAGAAGAACTAGAGGAAGGGGAATGACTCTTTACTCACATATGTGTTTAAAGGGGGCTCCAGTTCATTTCATTGTTGATAGCAACAGTCAAAAGAAACCGATCTCAGAAAAGTTCGTCAAGCGGTTGGACATGCCGAAAAAACCACACCTACAACCCTACACCATCGTCTGGCTTCGCCAAGGAAGAGATCTTCGTGTCAGCCAGCGGTGCCCTCTTCCCTACAACATCAAGCCTTTCAAAGATGAGGTATTGTGTGATATTGCTCCCCTTGAAATTTGTGATGTTCTTTTAGGATAACCATATTTGTGGAAGCGTCATGTTGTGTATGAGTCTAGACCCTGCAGTTTTATTATTACTTTGGGTAGAAAATGTACATGATACCAGAGGTAGTGTCGCCTACCGCTATTTCTTTAATCTCTCCTAAGCAATGCAATAAGGTCATTTCATAGACCGACAAGTTTGTCTTTGTTCTGATCCATGCTCACAGTAAGTAGAAGATCGCTGCCAAATCCGTGGCCTCTACATAGAGCCTATCTTTGTAGCATAAGCAAGTGGATGGATCGTGGAAGAGTACAGAGAAATATTCTCCTCATCCACCAGGGTACCGACGCACTGCCAAGTCAAGCATCCAATTGATCCAACCCACGATGCACCTCTACGTAATGGAAAATATATCATCGCTCGCTGATGGAAAATGATGAAATCATGCATTAGATCCAAGAGCTTCTTCAAAAGGGGCACATCAGACCTAACTCCTCCCCTTGCGGAAGCCCGATTGTACTGGTGCAGAAGAAGGACATGACTTGGTGGCTTTGCATTGATTACATAACATTAAAGAAAATCACAGTCAAGAACCGATACTCAATTCCCATAATTGATGACCTTCTTAACCAAATCAAGGGGGAAAAGTTCTTCAACAAGATTGACCTAAAGTATGGCTACGACCAGGTTCCCATCAAACCAAATGATGCATGGAAGACAACTTTCAAATCTAAAGGAGGTATCTTTGAATGGGTAGTCATGCCCTTTGGCTTAAAAAATGCACCAACCAATTTCATGAGGTTGATGGATGATGTACTAAGACCCTTCACCAACTATTTTATGGTGCTATATTTGGAAGACATCCTCATCTTCAACAAAACTTGGGAGGAGCACATGCAACATGTTCAATAGGTTTTTATCACTCTGCGACAACATAAGCTATATGCCAACTTGAAAAAATTCTCCTTTGGCATGAATAGGGTCCAATACTTGAGTTACATTGTTGATGAGCATGGGGTACATGTTGATCCAACTAATATTCAAGTCATCTGTGACTGGCTAACCCCGACCACACTAACCGATCTTCAAAGATTCTTGGGACTGACCGACTTCTATCGATGATTTGTGTTGGGATTCTCCCATATTGCATGGGCCCTAAGTCAAGTGACCAAGGCTGGTGGTAGGGAAAAGTTTGCATGGGGGAAGGAACAACAATGAGCATTTGATGATCTCAAAAATCACTTGTGCTCATCTCCAATACTCTCCTTGCCCGATCTGTAACAACCGTTCGATATTGAGATTGATGCATCTGACTATGTTGTAGTTGCAGTTCTCATTGAGCATGATCATCCGATGGAATACCATAGTGAGACACTCTAAGATACTATCTGAAAATACCCAACCTATGACAAGGAAATTTATTCCATTGTACAATCCTGTCGTCAATGGAAACATTACATTCTGGGAAAGGAGACAATCATCCACACTGATCACAAGCCTATGCAGTTCATACTGACATAGGGGAAGTTGTAGAATGACCTCCATCAAAAGTGTTCCACCTACTTGCAATAGTTCCATATCAACATCAAGTACTATAAGACATGGAGCACAAATCGTGTCATTGACTTCCTCAGTCGACCTCCCATGGTTGCACTCACCACCATGCTACATTCCTATGCACATGAGGCATATGAGTGGCCCCAACTTTATCAACAAGATCTAAACTTCGCCACCACCTATCAGCTCTTGGGTACATGCGTGAATGTCATCGATTTTCACATTCAGGACAGACTGTTATTCCATCTAGGCCATATCTCTGTTCCTGCAAGCGAGTATGAAAATATTGTTTGTGAGGCTCACTATAGTCGGATGGAAAGACATTTTGGTGTGAAGAAAACTGTGGCCATTCTACAAAAACATTTTTATTGGCCAAAACTTCGACAAGACGTCAACACGTATATCATATCTTGCATTGTCTGTGCCATTTCCAAGACAACCATCAAGAATCAAGGCTTATACACCCCTCTTCCTACTCCCGAGAAACCTTGGGAATCCATCTCAATGGATTACATCTATGACCTCTCATCCACCAAGAAAGGAAATGATTGTGTATTTGTGGTAGTTGATCGGTTTTCGAAGATGTCCATACTCACAACCTGCAAGAAGAACATCACAACGATAGATACTTCCAAGATATTCTTCGAACGAGTATGTGTCCATTTTTAGATACCACAGACGATCATCTCCGACCAAGACAACAGGTTCCTCAACACATTTTGGTGGAGTCTCTGGTCACTGTTGGACACCAAGCTCACTAAATCCACTTCTTTCCACCCCCAAACTGATGGCCAAACATAGGGCATCAATCGGATGATTGTGCACATCCTGCGCATGTACAACTCTAAGAATCTGCGTACATGGGATGAGAGTCTTCCCTATGTTCAATAAAGTTACAACATGTCTCTCCATAGCTCCACCAACCATACCCCATTTCAGGTGGGGCTAGGATTCGAACCCTTGGGTTCCATTGATGTTGCACTACCTCTTGCAACCACACAAACATAATCTTCCCATTTTCAGTCTGATACCAACAAAGCCATGAGATTCATTGAGTGGATTTAGCACATTCGCCAATAGGTCCATGAGATTTTGCAGAAAGCCAAATCTAAGTACAAGCAACGCCATGATCAACATAGGGTACCACACCAGTTTCAGGTGGGAGACAAGCTCTGGTTACATTTGCAGAAAGAGATCCTTACAAGGCCCCATCAGAATCTCTACCCACTTCGCTATTGGCCTTACACTATCACCAAGTCTATGGGTAACAATGATTTTGAGCTCAACACTCCACCCTTTCTTGGCTTGCACCAAGTGTTCAATGTGGACCTCCTTCGGCCATATTTTCCACCATTATTGGACACTTCAGAGATCGAAGAACAACTGAAACTAACAAAACTCAACCCTGACTCATGGAACAAGCATCCACTGATCAGATAGTGGACACACAGGTCAAGGGAACTCGCCAACAAAGGATCCAACTTTATTGGTTTGTCAAGGCAGGGCAACTCCTACACCAAGGAAAGTGGCTCACCCGGGGCTAAATTCAACAGAAGTTTCCTCACATGATGGGGGAACTCAACGCAATGGATACCATTTCTTCCTAAGGGGGGAAGACTGATCTAGGTGGATATTGGTGGCCACCCACTTGTTCCAACCGGCTCCTCTTGACAATTTTTAGTTCAACATGTTCTTCTGTACTTATTTGTAATTGTGGGTTCTACAGTTCTGGGGTTGTCTGAAGCCTTACACATCTTCCAGGTGGATACTGGTGGCCACCCACCTAATCCAACTGGCTTATTTTGGATGTTTTCATGTCAACACATCTTTCTATACTTCTAGGGTCGTTTTAGGGCCCTAAATAATGTTTTTTTGGCTTGCCATAATCAAACTATATGCAGAGTCAGAGTTTGATGGTGTAATGTGTATTTATTGAAAATACATTTCCAACAGGCTATCACACGCCTAAAACAGAGGTCATATGCAAAAGTTACGACCCCGAGAGGATGAGGTACCAACTTACCCATCAAGGCCCACAAAAATTTTGGTGTTTCATCTCCTAGGGTTAGGTTTTTGGATGTCTAGGGTTTTGACATTCATGAGTAATGTTAAAAATGCCTCTAGAGCCTCATTGTAATCATTCTGATCAGACAAATGCACATAGAAACCGCATCTCTTCTCAGAGATAACTACCACCATTCGAGCAAGTTGTTTTCAGTCCTGCAGTTTTACAGTTTCAACCTATTTCATTTATTCAATATAAGATATTTTTCACTGGATATATGTGTTGTTCTCCGTATCTTCATGTTTACTGTATTCAGTCTATTAATCATTTCGTTCCGCTCCTAAATCCAGATCAGAGTATATGGGTTATATTAACAATTAATGAATAGGTGAATTTTTAAATGTTAAACTACAATGTGAGCCTTAGCTATTCTAGTTGAAGCTGGACTTTTGTTTTAACACTTAAATTTTAATGAATAGTTGTGAATAGTTAAAGTATAAAATCTCATACAACTTGGTTTGGTGGTCTTTTAAGTGTAAATATTTAAATATATTTAAGCATGCATAGTAATATTTCCTTCATCTTTAAAAATTGAAAAATTGAAAATATATTTAAGCATTTAGTTAACTTGCTTAAAACAATTTATAAAATGTATATTTTAAATCAATGTTGGGTTATTATCATATTTAATGGGACATATTGGAGATAATTCCTTTTACAAGTATGAGGACCTTGAATTTGATTGTAGTTATCACTTGAAATTTCATGTGGAGAAATGGGCCCTCTATTCTATGTAAAATAAACACATTCAAATTCAGCTATGGAGTTGGAAATTGAAGATCCTACTCTTCAATGTATTATTGAAAACAAAAATAATGATTTTGTATGGTGGTCTTGTTTGACCTTTGTCCCATTCAAAGAATTTATGAAGAAGGAAATTTGAAAAAGTTCAAAAAACATTGTTAGCATAGAAACTCAGAGTTAAAATACATATTTTGAAACTAGTCGTAGATTTTCCATTTGACTGCCTGATTATTGTAGTGGCATTGAGAACAAAACTCAGGAATACTACTCTCACATACATGGGTAATTGGGCAGTGGAGCTAAGGGTATGGTTGATCCTCGTTAGTTACAACTATGAGATATTAGGCCAAGTACTACTGTTGGACCGTACAACTATATAAGAGAGTTATAAAATAGAGCAATCCCTTGTCCTTAGGACCCGAAAAACCCTAACTGTTGCTGCTGAAACAAAACAAAACATAATAAGTGTTTAAAATATGCACATCCAGTGTGGGCAACCCTGTTTCCTGCATCTAGGCTACGAAATTCCTACACAATCTTCACTATTAATAATTTGGGCATTTTTTCATTGCAATATTAATCAGACCAAAGTATAACTCTGTAGGAGTAAAAGAAAAAAGTGGTCCCACTGGCACCCTTATTTGGGACCTATCCCACTGGATTTACCTCTTCACATTGATCACAATGGTACCCCTCTCTCCTAAGCCTTTTTTTTCCTATGGACCCACCCACCCTTCTTTGACACACTTATTTTGGATCCCTTTCACTAGATTCCTCTTTTCACGTTGATTGTAGTGATACCACTCTCTCATAAGCCCTTTTGTATGGACCCACCAACCTTATTCTTTCCCACTTTTCTCTCAGATGGCAAATACCCACAAAAAAGACTTTGAAAACCACATCACTTCCTTGGACAAGTTCATGACCAACCTCAACAATGTAGTCAAAGAAGCTACTTCAAGAATTTCTACCATAAATTCTCTCCATAAACTGGATGACTAGCTCACTAAATTGGACAACCTCTTTGACTAGATGAATTCCCTAACAACATGATTGCGTCCATCCAAGGGTCCTCTTTCCTTTGAACAACCTTTATACCAAGAGGGCGTTGACTCATCCCATTCCATGGCCTTTCATTCTAACCGTCTTACTTGTGACCCGCATCTTCCCAAAGTTGAGGTGAATAAATTTGATGGATCAGACCCCACTAGTTGGGTCACTCAAACATACCATTATTTCTCATTACATGACACCATTGATGACTTGATCAAACTTCGTTTAGGTGTCCTTAATTTGGATCCAAAATGCTGACAATTGTAGCAATGGTGTAAAAATTCACATCGAGGCTATATTTCTTAGATCCAATTTATTGTAGACCTTTATGAATGCTTTGACACAGACACTCATCATTTGGGTCATTTGACCAAGCTTAAACAATCTTGTTCAGTTGAAGATTACATCACTTCTTTTGAGCAATTGACTTTATGAACTAAAGGAATGTCAGACACCTTCTTCCATGAATTCTTTATTAGTGGCCTCAAGGATGACATTGGACCTCATGTCATAATGGATAACCCCCAGACCTAGCTTGAAGCCAGTCATAGAGTCAAGGAAGCACATCATGTAGTCACTTAAATAAAAAAATCCATCTTTTATTCCACATCCTTGTTCCACCAATCCAACTCCTCCTTCCCCTCCTCTTAAAGTCCAAAAATTAACCTGGGCAAAAATGGTTGAATGCCAACTTAAGAGTCTTTTCTACAACTGTGATGAAAAATATTTTTCGAGGCACAAATGCAAGGAGAAAAATATTTTTATGGCCATTTCCGAGGAAATTTCTAAAGATGAAGGTGATGTTTCCCCTCTAGAAGAACTGCCCTAGGACGATGATACCAACCCACCCTTTGATCCACTTGAGGTAGAACCTCTCATCTCTCTGCATGCTCTCACTAGCCTCTCCGCTCCCTAAACCCTTAAGTTAATTGGCTATATCAAGCATCATAAAGTCATTATCCTCATCGATAATGGTAGCACCCATAATTTTATTCATCATCGAATTGCTCAAGAGACCCTTTGTTATATCCATGCACTCAACAACTTTCAAATCATGATTGCTAATGGGTGGTTGCGACATTGTTTACTCATGAAGGCCATTTTTTCATGTTTCTTGCTTAAAGTGAGTGATTGGAACCAAGTGCCAGATTCAAACTAGTCTCCTAGAATTGGATGAAGAAGGTTCCATTTGGTTACAACCATAAGTATTCATATCCCAACACAAGCATTGTCTCCGTAAACACAATTCGAGAATTTTTAGCACAGCGGAAGGATACACAACCTGAGTTTTCCACATGGGAGTTGGTCAACATTTTGCAACAATTTCTACATTTCAAGCCTTGAGGACAAGGTTGTTCTTCAAGGGGTAGGGCATGCTAGGGTCTTAACCTCCCTAACCCCTCAAGTAGATAGAATACAATGTTTTTCTATGTAATAAAAGTTGTCATTAGTAAATAAGGCCTATGTAATAATGTGAACACGTTTAATGCAATAAGACTTACTAGAAGGTTTCGCCTCTAGAATGATCTCAAGAAGATAGAAATAGTATATATAGGGGTAGAAAGCATGGAAAATCTTGTCTTGTGAAATCATTTGTACTCAAGCTATTTTCCATTGGAGATTGTCACCTTGAAAAGGTAAGCAAACTTTTCTCTCAAGATAATAAAGGCATCATCATTTGCATATATATTGTCATTGTGCTTACTATTTCATCTCTTTCTGTTACTATTTTTGGTAATAATTCTATCACTTCTCTGCATATTTCTCTTCACGTACCTTACATACCAAAGCAACCTATGGTATTTTGCATTCACCTTATCTCCAATTGAGAGTCATAATCTCCCTCGTGCAATCTTGTTTTTATTGTGTATCTCTTATGATTGTCCCATGATTGACCTCTTGGTTTCTTTGAATCGACTTCATAACTACTCTTTCCAACTTTTTATTGGGGTCTATTTTCCTTCATGCACAAGTTC
>ML777387.1:825086-858678 GCA_009831015.1 Picea engelmannii | reverse complement strand
TTTTTAGCCTCTCACGATCATTATCTCTTGTACATGATTGAATTTAATTAAGGTCCAAAATTCTTGATAAAACTTACATTCTCCCTAAGATCAATCTTCATTCGAAAGGAACATTTAAACTATATGAATGCTATGTTTATATTACATGAAAATTCGATATCATTACAACTATTGTCAGATGAACATTTTTAAATAATAGAGTGGGCAATCTAGGGATACTATCACACTTGGTATTCAACAATAATCCATTTTAGTTGAATCAATCATTTTCAAATCACATGATGAGTAATTCATAGGAGCCTTTTTCAAACATAATGAAAGGAGGATACTCTGTAATAAAAACAATTTCACCATTTTTTATCCTTTCTGATGAACTGAGATATGATTATATTAATCGTGTCTTCTCCCATGACCAAAATCATGTGGTTCATGTGAATCCTTGAAGAAAGCATGGGTCATTTGTTTTCACACTCCTTTGTCCTTCAACACATAAGCAACCTTGAAGTTTGTCAACGATTTAAGTGGCAATCTAGTTCACATCATATTCTATTCCTCAAACTTCTAGCTCCGACTACTGAAATGAGGTATTCGCATCTACCCTCATTTGATTATAATGACTTTTCTATGTCATGATTCATGTATGTTCTCGAAGGTCAAGTTAGTCTAGTCCTTTCGTCTTGCTTTTCCCCCCCTAATTGTTACCCTAGTTACAGAGTTCATAGCCCCCGTAGTAAGATTATAACCAAATGGCCCTGCGTTTTTACATACCCATGATAGTATAACATAGTTCAAACTCATGGCAGAACTGAGAGATGATTTTTTGGGATGCATTCTAAGAAAACGGTGACAAATTTGAAAAAACTATTAAAATTACATCTCCAAAATGGGGTCATTTATTGTCTTTCCAGGCCGTTTCTTCAGAAACAAAGCGATTTCAAAGATATGCCTCATTTTCTAAAGAGAATTTTCTCAGAAATTATGTGGCGGTTGATGTAAAGGTTCAATACATTTTTGTGTAAAATCTCCCACCTTTTTTCACAGGTTCCGACGAGTTCTCAGGTATTTGACCTCAGTTTAAAGGATACATTCATCAGTATGAGACCATCATTCATAGACCATATACAGATAGAAGAAAAGTGAAACCCAAGTATCTTTTTATATTACTGTTTTTTTGGCGGGAAGATATGCATCTATAGTTTCTTACCTTGGCCAATAAGATCCATGAACTAGAGAATGATTGTCAAAGATAATTTGGTTAAAGACAAATCCCCTCATAGTGATCACCAACATTGTAAAATAAAGTTAGATATTGGACGTTATGGTGGATTTCAATGCTAGGATGAGAGATATCATTCTTTTGTTCCATGTCTCTAGATGTTTTTGAATCAACTACAGAGATATAATAGTGATTTGAAGAGGGAGAATTAAAAATTAATGAGTAAAAATAATTAAATTATTCTCATGAAAAAAAAAGATAAAAAAATCCTCAAAATACCATTGTTAAAAAAAAATACCAAGGTTAATATTATCATCGATTCTTATTTGCAAGGATCTCTGGGTTCAAATGCTTGATTTGTGGTAATTCAAAGTCAATTTTTTGATTAATAATTTTCTTGTTTTGATTATGTTTGATTTTGTCATTTTTTTAGACAAGATACTGAATCATAGATTTTGTAGCTTGTCTTAATTTAGTTAATATTATTTTAATTTTATTTTCAAGTCTCAAAAGGAACAGAAATATGTCATGTGCACTTCTTGGTTAATGAAGATCATGAAGTATTTTGTTTATAAGTAGGATCTATCTCAAAACAAATTACGATATATTTTGATTGTTATAACAAATGTTTTATAAGTTGTTATAAACACTATTGTTATAAACAATTGTTATAAAACTAGATTAGGATTTGGTTTTAAAATTGTCTATTTTTGAAGATTTACCTCTATCCTGTGGATATGAGAGTTGGTCACTGAAATGTTGAAATACTCAGTTTAATTTCATATTAAACATGGTGAAAATTCTAGGAGATGGACTACTAAATATTTTTTGAGGAATATAGAATTATGCTTTACTTAAGGATTTTTTCCTGTAAGTTAAAGAGTTGTGTTTTCATTATAATGTTGTGATATTATGGTTCATATTCTTTAGGATATTGATTATGAAATGATTAAAATTAGATTTAGTATGTTTTGTCAATACATGATTAATTTCTATCATCTATACATTACTGTTTTCAATCTTTAATAGTCAACGATCCTAGATTGTATAGTTTCAGGTGATTTTATTATCTTGATTCAAATATTGAACAATATTGAATTTTTTCATATACTTTGAGTTTTCACAGATCTATTTTTTCAATAGAAATTTATTTCTTATTGTAAATGGTCACTTATATCTTCACCTAGGATCAGTTGTACAAATGTTTTCCTTTCTGTATTATGAATGGGATATGAATTATCAAGTGAAGTGGATTTCTCCTGGTATGTTCACATTATTAGAATTATAAAATTGTCTGCTATATATTTCTCTTAATAGGCAGGTTGCAGGACAAGTTTAATACATGCAGGCACAACCACAATTTCTCGTTTAATACTAGTCAGTTTTAGTTTAGTAGTTTTTCTTCTTTTATTATTTAATTTATATTTTCTTTATGAAAGTAGATTCACTTTTAAACTTAAATACTTTTATTATATAAGTCATACCATTATCATTTACATTCACTCTTTTCTTCACTTTTAGTTTCAAAGGTAAAAGTAGATTTGTAGTATATCTTAGATTTGTTTAGATTATGCCATAGATTTGGATCTCTTGTATAATCTTTATCTCAAAGGTTTTTCGTAAATCATGCAATCTATATATTTGTATAATCTCTATATAAAGAACGTAAATATGTATAAAATGGATAATTAGTTAGTTTTTTTTATTTTATAGTTTAGATTATATCCTCTTATCAGCCAACAGAGTCGTAAAACCTATTAGGGTGAGGCATCCCAAACGAATTACTTTATTTAGAGAAATTCGAACCAGGATTTACCTCACAGTTGATGGTGTGTTCACATATGCCTGTCAACATATCCATTTTGTCGAAATGATGAATCCAAAATGGCGTTTAGAAGTCATGCAAAAAATGCACTTATGCAGATTCAATCAGATTCGGTAGTAATTACAGATGTCAAAAATAAGGTAGAGGTGTAACAAATGTTGAGCTCTTTTTCATGTATGATGTGTAATATCATCCAAGTAGGCCTCCACTATGGGCTTCAAATCATGGAAGGAAAACATCATGACTCGCTGAAATGTGGCGCCAACGTTTCTAAGGAAAAAATGAATGTTCTTATAACTAAAAGTTCCCTAAGGAAACATGAAAGTTGTATTCTGTTGGTATTTCAGTCTGATTGTAATCTACTTGTAATCCAAAAATACATTGATAAATGAAAATATTTCACTTCCCATGCACTTGTCTAAAATTTGATCGATAAATTGCATTGGGAAGTTGTCTTTCAGACAAGGTGTGTTCAAGTACCGAAAATCCATACATACACAAATCATGCCTTGCTTCTTATCATCTAGAACCAGGTTGGAAAACCATTCCATCAAAGGAACTAGATGTATGAATATGGATTTGAGAAACTTCTCTACCTTGGTTTTGATCGCTACTACCTTTCTAGGATTTACTAGTTGCAACTTTTTTCGAACTGGTTTGACATTCTCAAAATTTTGAATCTCATGTTGAAATATGTGATGATCTATGCCAAGAATATCCTCATGCAACCAATAAAACACATCTCGAAACTCTTTAAATGCATCGTATACTAAAAAATATCATCTTGAGAGCACTCTGCTCCAATGAATATGTTTTCAATCACATCGAGGTTTTTAGAAATGTTAATCGGGATGGTTTCTAATATATTTACCACATTCCCCTCGGTGTATACACCATTCTTGTCAAAGTGGTTTACCATCCAATTGACGCTCCTACTCACTGCTGACTTAAATTCTCCATTTTCCACATGACTAATCTTGGGGAGAAAATATGATCTATGATGCATATCCTCCCATGTTCTTTTGTCTCCAATAATTTTCTCAATGATAGCTTCATTTGAGGGAAAGACAATTTCCACATAGTCTTGGGAATTTGAATAATTTTGAGCCCAAACAGTCTTTGGAAAAATATTATCCTCCTCCATGAATGAAGGAGTTTGATCTAGTTCTTTAATGACTTGTTTAATAACTTACTAGGTGACCTCAACTGCAGACAAAGGTATGACCATCCTGGTGTAAACATGATATTTAATCACATCACATGATGAGGGTAGAATCCACGGATAATATAAATATGATGTTCTAAACTAAGTGACTCTCAAAGTGAAAGAATATGGACTTGAATTTTCATAGCCAACTGTGGTGGCAAGTATATACGAAATCAACGCAAAAAAATAAAAATATCTCATGAGAGAAGGATACATCTTGTAACCAATACTCTCAGTTTTTGACTGAGAGTTTTCGATATAAGAAACTATGAATCCTAGATTAGTCATGACCTTAGAAATTTTGGAAGTCACCTGCTCGATGGTTACTATTCTTCCCTCATGGAGAAAGCATATACAATGAAACACCAATGAAACGAAAACTTTCATGGCATAAGACCAACTCATTCCAAATAACAAATTATAGTTTAGAAGCACATTAACTACTTAAACCTCTACACAAATGGATTTTCCTCCTAACCCAATTGGACAAGAATAAATAATACAATCGGGTCAGAATGATCATCCATTGAAATTTGTCCATAGAGTCTGGGAAGGGGTAAGATTTGGAGAACTAATATCATTCCAAGAAGATAAGGGAATTACACATGTCGAATCCCATTCATTAATGATGGTCCTTTTAATATGAAGATTATTATAAATGACACTAATCTAGAAGGAAACATGATAGGGAAGATGAGGCTTGACATCAATGGAATAAAACTTCATCACGAGCTAACTAGAAGAATCAAGAAATTCTATTGTAGACAACAACGTGGTGCATTGCATGGGGTAACTTTGGAGTAATTGAAAAGAAGTCATTGCACATGGTGTTTGAGCCAAGTCTTCGATGATAGAGTAGTTTGGGGAGACTCTCTCATTAGGTTTGTGCATTTTCCATTTATATACCCCCTTAGATATGCATGGTGTTGTCTCTTTCTCAAGTTACTCTATGTGTAGAGGTGCCTAAAACTCTGAAGCATTTTTTCCTTTCTCTATCAACTCTGGGTTATTATAATCATGATTTATAGTCATCAAGTTGATGGTATATATCTTCTTATGACTGAGCATACTCACAACTCCTTGGTATCCATCTATATGGGGTGCACTTGATGTGCCCCCTTGCTGGTTGAGGTTGGAAGAACCACCCTGCAAGTTCTTCCCTTGTGGGAAAGGGTTGTTCAACACAATGATTTGGTGTTGTTGTTGTTTCAACTTCATATGGCACTAAGATTATTCCATTTGCAGGAACTGATGTGTAACATGATTATCCCCCCAAATATTACAAGGAAACTTCACCTTTATTTTTTCATATTTTCCCCTCTCAACATTCTTATCAGATTTTTTATTATTTCCCCCACCAAATTTCTTTCCCTTTATTTTCTTGTCTATAATATGTTGAGGGACGTTCTTATTCTTTGAGTGCATAGAAAGTACATCTAATGACTCAGTGGTGGGGGTGGTCGAGCCAAGGGAAAAACCAACCACAAATTGTTGGATATCCAAATTTTGCATCTGGTTTATGACCAGATCTAAGACTTTAATTTGAGCGGAACCCAAAATTCCATCGACATGTGGAGATGAATTTGGATTTTCCAACTTGAGAGTAGACCTTGTCACATATGGCATAATCTCATAGAGCATGTCCTATCGATAATAAATGATCTCTAGCTATTGTGCCCTAAAAATCCTTACTCTTCTGAAAATACTCCCAAATTCACAATGTCCTTCGAAACATACAGGGTTAATGATTTCAAGAACCACTCAAGGAGAAACTATGGTGGAACTATGGATTTAATCAAACTCTTCTTTCAAAATGTGTGTATCCTTGTCTTGTTCAAATTTAGCTAACAGTTCTGTACCAACATCATACCAAATAGGGAGTTGGAAGTGGTTAAGGAACACCATGTATAGATCACCAAATGACAGGTATATCATCCTATATAGTTCTATGTACAACTTGGAGTAATCGCCATTGAGAGTGTACTGAGATAGATGCAAGTGAGTCAAGTAATCCTTTAGTGAATTAGACGAAAACCACAAATGGAACATCATCACGTGGTCATGTGGATATTCACAAATTTTTACTTCGAATTTGGGTATGTCCAAAGGTAACTTTTTTCCGACCACAATACAACTGGGATCAGGATGAATGGGGTTATTCATCACCTTGGATAGGTCTGGAAAAAGAAAGATTGCCACAAATGGTAGCCTAGGCTGCAACATGAACCGATTAGCAACCTGAAAAGAGGACCCTATATTGTAGTTGGCACCAGGTTTCCAGAAAGAGTTTCTGGAAGGAACATGGCTTGGGATAAAACTTTGTTGACCCTGGTTGAATGGAGGAAAACCTCCACCCATCTAGTTCCTAAAATGAAAATCGAGGGTTCCCCCAATAGACCTCCATTGCGAAGGAAATACTCATGGAATGGGGTTAAACTGATCGAGGTTTCCTCCTTCCGACATGCCTTGTGTGGGATTTCAATGTCCTTGGATAGGGGAAATCCCCAATGATGTCACTTGCAAGGATAAATGTCCTTGCATGGAAACATATTTACCTTAGAAGGCATTGTTAGAAAAAATAGGACCGTGGAGCAATAAAATAAATCAAATGCGGAAACAAAAAATAGAAGATACACAATACAATAGAGATGCAGATTTACATGGTTCACCCAGTGTGGGCTACGTCCACCAAAGAAATTTCCAAGTCCTTAATTTATTATTATCCAACATATGAAGGGATATAACCTACAACAAACCTGCTGTAACTTCCTCTTATTTCTCTCATAGTCTCTCATCTTAGAATACAATATTCACTATGTTGCATAGTTGCAATACATTTCCCTCATAACAGAGGGTTGCCTTCTAGGGAAAAAAAAACTAACATAATTTCTACCATTAGATTTGTGACCTTATAATGAATGGTCCAGATTTACAATGAAATTACAATATACATTTACAAGGCAATTTTTCCTTCGGGGGCTTAGCACCCGAACACCCGCCAGGGGCCCACTTTCCCCCAGACCCCATAGAGGGGGTAACCCCCCTCTGCATTCCCCCACGTGGAAGAGTGTACATACTTCTGGGGTGTAAATACTTCATAGGGTATAAACACGACTGACAAAAAAAGACCTCTAAATTAGGAAGATAACCAGGCTCCATAACCAACAATGTCCCACTTGGAGACTGACCTCAACAATTCCACCACTGCTATATATGATGGATTCTGAACCTTCTTAGACTTAGAGAATTTCTCATCTTCATCTTCATTCTTGAATACCAATTGAAACTTAGTAGGAACTCAGTTTCTCCTTATTTACACCCTTTGTTAACATATCTATAGGATTCTGGCTAGTGTATATCTTTTTCAACTTCAAATGTCCATCTTCCAAGGTGGATCGTATGAAGTGGTACCTCAACTGTATATAATTAGTCTTCAAATGGAAGGCTGAGTTATTTGAAAGATGAATGGTACTCTCACTATCACAGTACAACCTGTTATTCTCTTGCTTCTTTCCCAATTCCTCCATAAACCTCTGTAACCAAATCATCTCTTTACTAGCCTCTGTAAAAGAAACATACTCTGCCTCTATTGTTGAAAGTGAAACAACCTTTTGCAATTTTGAAATCCAACTTACTGATGTTCTACCTATAGTAAAAAAATACCATGTGGTGCTCCTCCTGTTGTCGTTATCACCTACCATATATGAATCAACATATCCCTATAGAAAAGTGTCTAAGCCTCCAAAAAAAAATGCATGAGTAGCAATACCTCTCAAATACCTAAGACTCCACTTTAATTCCTCCCAATATTCTTTACCTGGATTTTTCATATACCTTCTCACAACTCACACAACATGTGAAATATATGGTCTTGTGCAAACAATTGCATACATCAAGCTACCAACTGCTGATGAATAAGGGACCATGGACATGTCTTGGGGAAAATTTCCTTAGTTAATTTGAAATGGATGGATAAAGGCATACTAATTGGTTTTGCATTCTTCATTCTGAACCTCTCCAACACCTTCTTTATGTACTCACCCTGACACAATGTCAATTTGTGATTTTTCCTGTCTCTGGTTATTTTCATACCAAGGATTTTCTTTGCAGCACCCAAATATTTCATCGCAAATGAATGAGAATTTTTTTCTTGAGCACATTTATATCATGCATATTAGACCTTGCAACAAGAATGTCATCTACATACAATAGAAATATAATATAGCTTCCATTTTCTATCTTTTTGAAATAAACACAATGATCAAAATGACATCTACTATAACCTTGTTCTATCATAAACCTGTCAAACTTCAAATACCACTGCCTTGGAGATTGCTTTAGGCCATACAATCTCTTATTCAACCTGTATACCAAATTCTCCTTCCCTTTGGCCTCATACCCCTGTGGCTTCTACATATAAATCTCTTCCTCCAAATCCCCATGGAGAAAATTTGTTTTAACATCTAATCATTCAAGATGCAAATATGCTACTGCCACAAGACTTAAAACAGTCCTAATTGAAGTCATTTTAACAATAGGAGAAAATATTTCATCAAAATCTATACCTTTATTTTGTGCAAACCCCTTTACAACAGGTCTAGCCTTGTACCACTTTATTCCTCCATCTTCTTCCTTCAACTTGTAAACCCATTTATTCTGCAATGCTCTTTTTCCTGTAGGAAACTAAGACAAGTCCCAAGTATGGTTATTTACCAAGGAATTCATTTCCTCTTTCATGGTTTGCTCCCAATTCTTTTTGGTTTCTACCTACATTGCCTCTTCATAACATTTTGGTTCACCAGAATCAATCAACAATAAATAATACAATGAAAGAGAGTATCGTCCAGGGGGAATACTTAACCTGGTATATTTTATAACAACACTTGAAGGTGTTTGAGGTACCTGTTTCTCCTGTTGTTAAACATTTTTATTTTCTTTTTCCTTTGGAATTTCTTTTTCAGTGATCTCATCCAACACTGTGTATTCTTGTTTTTATTTTTCCTGTTTCTTTCCTTGTAATTGATCTATGTACATGACCTTCTCATTGAATATGACATCTCTACTCCTAATGATCTTTTTATTTTCATAATCCCATAAGCGATAACCAAAATCATTAACATCGTATCCAACAAAGTTACACTTCTTGGATTTTACCTCAAGCTTTGTTCTATTTTCTTTATCAATAAGGACAAATGCTTCACAACCGAAAGTTTTCAAAAAAGAATAGTTTACCTTTTTTCCTGTCCATTCCTCCTCTAGAATTATACCATCTAAAGATCTTGAAGGTCATATGTTTATTAAGTAAACAACAATATCTACATCATCTTCCCAGAACTATAAGGGAAAACCAACATGTAATCTCATACTCCTTGCATGCTCCATGATTCTCCTGTTCATCCTTTCTGACACACCATTTTCTTGTGGTGTTCTTGGAACTATATTCTCTCTATGCATCCCATGGTATGAACAATAACCATCAAAATCCTTGCTGCAATATTCACCTCCATTATTTTATCTTTGACACTTCAAACTTTTTCTTGTCTCATTCTCAACCAAAGCTTTCCATTTTTTAAAAGTATCAAAAACATCATATTTTTGTCAAATGCAATAAACCCAAGTTTTTCTAGTTGCATCATCAATAAAAGTAACATAATAATGAGAGCCACCAAGAGATGATACCTGAGTTGGTCCCCATACATTTGTATTCATAATCTCTAACCATTCATTCTTTTTTTCTTTTCCAACTCTAAGAAATCTAACTCTCTTCTATTTTCCATAAACATAATGCTCACATAAGTCCAAATCAGTTTGTTTAAGACTTGGAAACAAATTTCTTTTGTGAAGTATCTGCATTCCTTTATCACTCATGTGTCCCAGCCTATGATGCCATAGTGTTGTATCCACTCTTGTAGAAGCTAAAGAGATAGAAGATTCAGTATTACCAGTACATAAATACAATGTACCTACCTTCTTTCCTTTTGCTATCACCAATGATCCTTTGATGACCTTCCAAATCTTATCTGTAGATATGGATATACAACCTTCACTTTCCAAAATCCCCCTTGAAATTAGATTTTTCCTTGAATATGGAACATGTCTTACCTCTTTCAACAACCATTGGTTTCCATTGTGTTGCTTTATTTTTACCTTTCCCATTCCAACAATTTTGCATGGTGCATCATCACCCAAATGAACTTGTCCAAAATCACCTTGAACATAATATATAAAATGTTTCCTATGGGGTGTGTCATGAAATGAATCCCCTGAATCTAGTACCCAAGACTCAAAAATATTATCTACAGAAAGAAACAAAGCATATTGTAACACATCACCTGTTACATTTTCTTCCTGATTTCTCTCTTGTTGTCCATCTCTTTATTTCTTTGGAGCTCTGCAGTCTTTCTTTAGATGTCCTTTCTTCCCACAATTACAACACTCTATCTTTCCAAGTCTATATTTGGATCTTCCCTTCTTAGAATTACCTCGGTTTCCTGGGCCCTTTCCTCTATCCTTTTTTCTTCCCCTGTTCTCCATGTTCAACGCATTACCCGATGTCTCACCTATGCTTTTCTGTCGCATTTCCTCGATAAGGATAACACCAAAAACATCATCAAATTTTAAAGTATTTGACCCAGAGATAGAGTTACTTACAACCATGACCAAGCCATTCTAGCTTTCTGGCAACGAACACAAGATTAGAAGATCCTTGACTTCGTCATCAAAGTCCACTTTTACATAACTTAGTTGATTAGTAACCATATTAAAATCATTTAAATGATCTCCAATAGACCCACTTTATGACATATTTATATTAAATAATCTCTTCATTAGAAATAACTTATTGGACACCGAGGGTTTTTCATACAATTTAGCCAAATGCATCCATCAAATCCTTCGTTGTATTTTCTTTTGAAATATTGAAAGCCACCAACGCTATCGGTCTCAATCGTATCGTTCCTAAATCCTTTCTGTCAAGAATATCCCATTCTTCATCCTTCATGGTCATCGACTTCTTTGCTACTCCACCCAATGGTAGGAATATATCCTTCTGATATAAATAATCTTCCATCTGCATCTTCCATAATTGGTAGTTTTGGCCATTAAATTTCTCAACCCTAAACTTTCCATCTTTCATCATTTCTCCCATTCGAACTAGGAACCCTCCTTTCTTGCGAGTTACCTTTCGCTCTGATACTAGTTGTTAGAAAAAGTAGGACAGTGGAGCAATAAAATAAAACAAATACAAAAAAATAACATAGAAGATACACAATACAATAGAGACACACATTTACGTGGTTCACCCAATGTGGGCTACGTCCACCAAAGAAATTGTCAGGTCCTTCCATTATTATTATCCAGTATATGAAGGGATACAACCTACAACAAACTCGTTGTAACTTCATTTTCTTTCTATCACAGTATCTCGTCTTAGACTACAATATTCTCTATGTTTCATAGCTGCAATACATTTCCCTCATAACATAGGGTTTCCTTATAGGGAAAAAAACCCTAACATAATTTCTATCGTTAGATCTGCGACCTTATAACGAATGGTCCAGATTTACAATGAAATTACAATATACATTTATAAGGAAAATTTTCCTTTGGGGGCTTTTCCCCCAAACCCTTAGACCCCATAGAGGGGGTAACCCCCCTCTACACTCCCCCGCATGGAAGAGTGTAAATACTTCTCAGGTGTAAATACTGCATGGGGTATAAACACTGTTGAAAACAAAATACCTCTGAATCAGGAAGATAATCAGGCTCCACAACCAACAGGCCTTGCCCCCTATCGAAACTATAAACGAGGTGAAAGGGTTACTCCCAAACTGACCATATACTATGAACGAGGTCGAAGTGGATGGTATACTAGATGACTGAGATCCTCTACCCATAGAAGCTCCCCAACCCCAGGTAGGGTTAGGGATATAAGGAGGGAAATCCCCACTCCCGATGAATGTGGAGGACAAAGGAATATGACCTCTACCCCAAGGAAATTCATGATAAGGAGCCAAAATTCCCCCTGAACCAACACTGGGTGCATGGGACATTGACTGAGAATCATCCAACACATTTAACATGTCTATCGGTGACATACCATACGAAAAATAATTTGTTGTCGATGATAGAGATACAATTGCACTCATAGATTAAGTGGGACCAACAACCAACGAAGGAAATTTGTTGGTCAAAGGGACGATATTTGACTGATTGACACTATTCGTTTTACTAGAAACACCTGGAGGAAATATAGATCCAGTGACAATCATTGAGGTGGGGGTTGTAAGGGATTCCAACCCAAACACTGGTGTAGTTTCATCCATAGAGACCTAGTAAAAAGGGATGCTATCGATAAGTTACAATCTCAGAGGTGGAAATTGTACTACAGGGAATAGATAAGTCCTAGGTAATGGAGGATTGAGATGTGGAGAGAATTATTTTGATCCAATATCCTCAAAAATTACTTCCTCGGGTTCCAAAGCATGAACTTATGTAGGTTTCTATTCTATGATATTGACCTGACGAGTCGATAAAAAAGTGTCGGACATATCAAGTTGACACTTTAAAGGAGGCAGAGGAGAATTATTTATAACTTCTTCTTCAGGAGGAAGGCCTTGACTTATCCTTGATCTATGAGGTGTTTGGTCAACCACTTTAAGGTGTTAACTCTCTGTGGGACCATGCTACATGCCACCTTATGAAATTCTACTATCATTGATTACACCACTAGAAAAATCCTATATGGAAATAATAGACACAAATAATCCTTGCCAATACTTCGAATCAGGTGGATTAGGTCCTGAGACCAAAATAATTACAAGGTAGGGTAAAGGCCTTCAATATGGAGATGTGGGTTGATTAAGTCTCATGGACCAATGAATGAAGGAATGAGAAGCGATTATCCCGACCTCCACTAACCATCCTTATCTGGTGCAAGTACCCATGCTTTGCGGGGCACCCTCTAGTAGTATTGAAAAGTGTGATGCAAAATCCACCCCAAGTACCACGACAAACCCTAGTATTCACCCTATAATATACCTAGGAATGGCCACTAAGGTCACAAACTCACATTTAACGTCTCGGGGGTACATTTGATAGTCGGGATTGAACATATGAGAAGGGTAGATAAGCCCGAAGGATTGAAAGCACCGCCTCTCATGGAGGTATGGGTAATAACAAAACCCCCAATATAATATATTTCTTATATGCTTAGTTAAGCTCCAGAGGGGTCTCTCCTCAACTCTGCTTCACATGATCTTGTGTTTATCTCTTGTTTTAGAGGATGCTCTCATCTATACTTATATGATGGTTGGATTTAGTCTCTCCCTAACTTAGACTCCTACATTTGTTTTGTGGCCCTGGACAAATTTACTCTCCACCCTAAACCAAGGTCCTATCCTAAACTTGTTCATGTACCCTATAAAAGTGAAGATATGTAATAAAGTTTTAATTAATCGTTCATTTTAAGGGTTATTTTAACTCAAAAAAAGGCACAGATGAAACTTGAATGATGTTTATGACAGAATTCAAAATAAAATCACTTAAGAGAACAATGCAGTGTGTGGTTTCTTCAAATGAAAAAGGTGTGCAACAATGCTTAAAATGAAACTCTTTTATTTTCAGTAATGAAAACAAAATATGTTTTGGATGCAATATTTAAAACAACTCATAATGCTACCTAGAATATTCTTTTGAAGGAAAAATGCAAAACAAAAATGTAAAACTTTGCAAACAAAGGTTATTTTCTTTGAAAAGGGATACTACTATCAAAGAAAACTAAAATGCATGACAACTTGAATTCTAGTTAACTAAATATTTTCTTTCAATAATCAAGGGAAAGGGTTCAAGAAAACAAGAAACTTGGAAAAAAAGTATATTTTTTGTCTTTTCCTCTAAAAGAAATGAAATGCAAAACAAATGAAATTTTCTTTTTCTTTTGTAAACAAGGAGAGGCAAGTATAAATAAAGAAATAAATGAACCCATATTGAATGAAAACTAAACAAGAATGGACATGTAACCTAGGAAAACAAGACTGACCTCTCAATCAACCCAAAAAATGTTATAAGAAAGAACTAATTTCAACCAAATCAAAACATTTTTTTTATGTGATTAACAAGTTTTTAAAGACTTCAAAAATCACAAAGCAACAAGAAAGACACCTAGGAGGCTCAAACAAAACTGGAGAACCAACCAAAACTTCCAGACTGTGAGAGAGATTTTTCAAAAAACCTCAATTTTACACAAGTTTGTGACTATGTATACTAAGGATCACAGATATCCACGGGTCATACAAATGAAAAATGCAGATGTATGTGGGATATAGAAGGAAAAGCCATAAAAGTTATGAAAAATTAAAGCCACTCCAGAAGGGGGGATTCCAAAAAATTTTACAAAATTTTCTAAGAGGATAAATCTTTACAAAAGAAATATGGAAAACATAGAAAATCATAAAAAGAAAGAGAAAACAAGAAACCCTAAAAATTGACCCAAACTAGGAGAGTCCCTAGTATGGTTGCCAATTCTGATTAAGGGATTTTTTCCTTGTGACCTTGGGTGAAGTCACAGTAAAGAAAGAAAAAATTCAGAATATAGAACCTACCCTCATCTATATCAAAGAGTATAATAAATAACTACATTTTACAAGGAGAGAGAGAGAGAGAAAGGAAGAAGGAGAGGCCTCACACCTTGAATCCTTCATTCGATGTCAATCCCTGCTCTCATTTATTGAAGTGCTCATGATCTTTGCTGGAACTAGCCTACAATAGGAAATAAAGAACAGGCTGCTACGAGGTAGTTATACATTCAAATATCATATACCATGTGCATAGATTCAAATACATATGAAAGACATTCACATATAACATTACAATGAACCAATAAACAGACAAAAGAAGGGAAATATAATTTTTTGATTGACAAGAATGTGTGAAAGGTACTTACAACTTGATTCAACCTTCGGTACTAGTTCAGAGCCAAATTCCTTGGGTTCCTCCAAATAAATTCAAGAATCAACTCAAGCAATGAGGCTCTTCCTTGGATAACTTAACAGGGATAGGAACACACCTTGTAGTGATATAGAGAAAGGAAGGAACACTGGAAAAGGAGTTTCTAGGTATGGGATGCTTCTAAGAGAATGAAGGGATTAAGGAAGATTGCTAAAATTTTCTAGCATGATATTGCACCTTAGTTGTTCCTCCTCATATATTCTCCAAATGGTGCATTTATACAATCCTTGAGAAGTTTAAGAGGGTGATTTCTATTTGATACAAGATTATGGAGGTTGGGAAACGAGCCCAACTGAAATCCATGCCTGAAAAAGTGCAAGCTAGCAAGGCATGAATGTCCACATGTTTTAGAAAGGAAACCCATGGACATAAGAAAAAGTCAAGTTTTTTAGGTGACTTTGATGAGGGAAGTTGGGATTTTTATTAGAAACTATGGGAAGAGTTGGGTCATGTCACAAATGCATAGGTGTGGCAATTTGTGTTATAACAATAATGAATCACAAGACAATATAAGGCATGGAAAGGAAAGAAAATTAAAGGGAAGAAAATGTAATACAAGGAAATGAAAGGTGTTTCATGGCATGGAATGACAAGGCAAGGCATGACATGGAAAGGCAAGGCAAGGAATGACATGAAATTCTAAGGAAAGGTATGCCATGTCATGAGATATCAAAGAAAGGAAAGGAAAGGAAATGCAAGGTATGGCATGGAAAGGGAGGTCATGACATGGAAGAGAGAGGCATGCAAAATAAAGATATGGCATGACATGGAATGGAAAGGAAAGTCATGTCATGGAACAAAAATATATGGCATGGAAAGGAAAGGAAAGACAAGCAAGGAAAGGAAATGCAAGGTAATGCAAGGCAATGCAATTCTAGGCATGTCATGGCATTGTATGACAAGGAAACACATGGAATCGAAAGGAAAGACATGGAATAAAGAGTTAAGGCAAGGTAGGTAAATGAAAGGAAAGGCAGGTAAATGGAATGCAGGGAAATGCTATACATGACAAGGAAAAGAAAGGCATGGTAAGGAATGGCATGAGAAGGTGTAGGTCTAGGAATGGAAAGGAAAGTTAAGGAAATGATAGGCATGGCAAGGCAAGGAAAGGAAAGGCATGACAAGGAAAGGAATGGAATTTCAAGCCAAGGAAAGGAAAGGAATGCCATGGAAAGGAAATACATGGAATGGAAAGTCAAGGAAAGGGATGATATGGTAAGACAAGGAAAGGCAAGGAAAGGTATGGAAAATAAATGAAAGGCGAAGGAAAGGAAAGGGTAGGAAAGTGATGTAAGAGCATCACCATAAAAGACAAAGAGGGAAAGTGTGGAGGTAGAATTCGACACCTCAATGCACCAAAATTTCAATTCGACATTAAACAGAAGAAGAGTGGGTTGTTGATATATTTTGGAAATATCGTTTTTAAAATATGTTCTTTGTAAAATTGGGTCCCTTCCTGAAAATGGGAGGATGTTGTTACATATATGGAGTGTCATCTCTTATATATTAGTAACTCACATTTATTGTAATAAGACTAAGTAGGTAAATGCTAAACCGACGATGGGATAGAATTCAGATAGATGAACAAGAGATCGAGAAGCCACTCCTTAGATAAGTTTTATGTATTGTGTTGTAAGAAAGGATAGAGTATGAGAAGTTAGATGTAGAAATTAGACATAGAGAGTCTGAAGACAATGAAGAACTGTGTAACTTGTGTAAATACTTCATGAATGAATAGAACGGACATAAATTGATCCAAATTCTTGGACAGTTCTCATTTCGGTGTGTATTTGAATGAATGATACGTTCTCTGTGTGTTTATTTCATTTTTCTTATGTATGTTGTTCATAGTGGAGTATATGGACTTATGAAGTATTAGATACGTTTCAATTGTTTCACCTCTGAGAGATCAGATGCAAGGAGTCCATATTGTCTGCAAGGTGTGCATAGACAGAGTCTAGATTTGACTCAGAGAAGATTAGGAGGGATAAAGAAAATATTAGACCGAGTGTTGCAAGGAGTGCATAGGTTAAGGAATAGACTAAGTCTCAAGAGGCCAGGACTGTGAAGTGCAAGGAGTGCGTAGTAATATTTCTTTTGAAGAAATCTCTAATTATGAACCTTGTTAAAGATTCTAGGATCACAAGGAGTGTGTCGGAGGTTGAAATCCTCAGAGGAATAAATATCAAAAGAGATAACGACAAAGATTCAACAGAAAGGGATAAATTTGTTGAGTGTTGTGAATTGAAGGTGGAGATCCCTTGGGAGGAAGTCGGGGTAACTGATAGATAGTCAGATCTCGAGAAGTTGAGAGGAGGTTAAACCTTGAAGTCCTTCATACTTTGCATATTCGACATTTTTTATTTGTGATGGAGTCAAAACTTCGGAAGATACGAAGCCAGAATTCCATCTAGACTATATATCTAGAGGAGGGTACATGGCAGTAGATCGGAGAGTCCAGGACATAAGAGATTCGGAAGATTTGCAAGAATAAGAGTGAAAACTTCACGAATTCATGAAGAACGAAGTAGATCTGGACAGTTATATCGGGAAGGAAATGCGACAGGAATCTATGTACTTTGGGAGAAGAGAAATATGGAGGAAAATGAGAGGAGTGAAGCCAAAAATCCCAATACTGAACTGCCAATGTAAATCATGGCCATCGATTTGAGAGGGACATACATTAGCAGATCATGGAATATGAAATTGTGTATTCCATAGGAAATTAAAGGACGTGTGGCGAGTGGAGATTCACTCTAGAGAAAAGTACTCTGGAGGAAAGTGAGGAGTGAAGGCATGAGAACTGCCGAAGGCCAGAGAACTAGATCTCATCAAACCCTTCCATTGGAACAAGACACATGGTGAGAGATCTGTTACTTCGGAGGATTGATACTATGGGAGAAAGAACACAGAGGATCATTGATGATAAGTCATTTGAATCCAGAGTCTCAAAGTAGATCAAAATCGTCAATCAAGAAGAGCAAGTGGTGCTTGATCTGTAACTCTGGGTAAAGGTCACTTTGGAGAAAATGGGTGTCTGGAACACTAGAAACTTCCAAATACGGTGTCCCAAAATAAATCTTAGTCGTTGACTATGAAAAGAGTGTGGGTCATAGATCTAGTCCGAGTGTGTATTCGCCAGTTCATAGTTAAACAGATTTGGATTCAGGTGTGTCAAGAACACCTGAATCCTGAAGACCAGAAGTGAGAAGGGTATGGAGGTTTAAGCCCATGGTTTCGACTAGGTTCACGTGGAGGACTCTGAAAGTACTCAAAGACTCCCAAAAAGGAGATTCTTCACTCGAGGATAAGGACTTTGACCTGTGGAGAAAATAGAAGAGGTTTAATGGGAACCTGTGAGTTGATTCAGCTCCAGAATTTGGTTGATCCTAGACCAGGAGGTCGTGCAACCCCGAGGGAGCATAGGGGGTATGCATAAAGTGGTATCATACCATGATTTTGTTTGCATATAGAAGACAAAGCAGACAAAGGAGAAATTTTTATACCATGAAGTGTTATTAAATCATGACTTAGATTGTAGACAACAGGAAAAGGTGAAGGAGTTTTATTTGATAGCATCAATTCAGAAAAAAAGGAAATCAAATTAGTGGAATCATTCCACCTAGAAGTCACAGAGAGGATCTAGAAATGGAAGAAGAAATGAGGTGAATCAAAAAGAGATTGGATGCCATGGTAACAACATAGAGGAGAGCACCAAATGCTCATGGTGTCAATGAACCTGAAAGTGAATAGGTATAATAAGAAGGATCCGCAGAAGGAGAACCTGGGAAATAATGATTTCTAAGAGTTGTTTCGAGAATAGAAGCCAGAGAAAAAATAAAAGTCCCGATGTATGAAGAAAATTTGGAAGTTGAATAATTGTTAGATTGGGTACATGCGATGGATAAATACTTAAATTATGAAGAAATCAAAGAAGAAAATAAAGTGAAGCATGCGATAACCAGGTTGAAGGGTCATGCAGCATTATTGTCAGATGAACTTCAAGTTGATTGCAGATGAACAGGTAAGCAAAAAATCAAAAGTTGGGACAGGATGGTAGCTAAGATGAAAGATAAATTTATCCCTAAAAATTATCAGATAAATCTATTCAGAAAGTTATAGAACGTGAGAAAAAACATTTTATCAGTGAAATAATACACTGAAGAATTCTATAGAATGAATATCATGGTTCGACAAAAGGTAAATGATGATGAAAAAAAAACTAGGTGCATAAATGGGTTGAGATACGAGATATAAGAGGACATCAGCATGTTTTCTGTTGGCACAATAAAGGATGCTTATAAAGTAGTCTTGAAATATGAAGAGAAGTTGGGTAGAAGACAAAGCCAACAAAACACGGGAGGAATTCCAAGAAGAGACAAGGGAACTGCCTGAGAGAAGTTCCATAAGTCAAAGAAGGAGGCTGGAAAACATCATAATCACCCTAAAATGGGGAGAAGTTCTAAGGTAGGACAACACGAAGGAATAAAATATTTTCATCGAGGAAGAGGAAGAGGCATAGGAGGTGAAGTCAAGTGTTACAGTTGTGGAAAGATAGGAAACAAGTCTTGGGAATGCCCCAAGAGAAAGAAAGAAGTAGGTGGAGAAACACACATGTTTGAAGCTTAGAAGAATGTGGAAGAAGAAGCAGCAGAAGGAGGAAGAAGCGTTATGATAAGGAAAGTTATTCTAAATCCAGAGAAGCAGGCAGAAGAACCAGTTCAACGGATTTTTTTTTCCAGTACTTCTTTAAAAACAAAGGATGGATTTTGCAAGATGATTATAGACAATGGGAGCATTGATAATATAGTATCCATAGAGATGGTGGAGAAATTGGAGTTGGAGACAACTGCACAACCAAAAACATACATGGTATCTTGGTTTCATAAAGGACATCAAGTAATGGTAAGTCAAGAATGAAAAATTGAATTTAAAATAGGAGGCTATAGAGATGAGATTTTATGTGATGTAATTGCTATAGATGTTTGTCATATATTGTTGAGGAGAGCATGGAAGTTTGATAGAAACTTCATTCCTGATGGGAGAAAAAATACTTACACTCTAGAGAAGAATGGTAGAACACACATGTTGTTTCCAATAGAAGACAAAGAACCAAAAAAGGAGGCTAGTTCAAGTATACTTCTCATGAGTGGGAAGGAAATCTTGAATGAGGTCAAGAAGGAAAAAGACATGCAGTTTGTTGTAGTGAGGAAGCCAAGGGTTATCCTTACAAATAATTCTATGGATGATTTACCTAAATAAATCCAGGAACTGTTAGAGAATTTTGTTGACATAGTAGTGGATGAGTTACCTCACTCATTACCACCCATTAGGAGTATCATCCATCACATTGACCTTATTTCAGGAGCTAGTTTTCCAAACAAAGAAACATATAGGTTGACACCTAGAGAGAACGAAGAAGTAAAAAATCAAGTCCTGGAATTGTTGGATAAAGGTTTAGTCAGGGAAATTCTAAGCCCATTTGCAGTACCAACTGTGTTGAGTTCAAATAAGGATGGAGGATGGAGGATGTGTATAGATTCTCGAGCCATCAACAAGATCAACATCAGGTATAAATTCCCTTTTACAAGATTGAATGATTTGATGGATTTCTTGAGTGGAGAAAGATATTTTTCAAAAATAGACTTGAAGAGTGGATATCATCAGATAACAATGAGAGAAGGAGATGAACGAAAGACAACATTCAAGACAAATGAAGGTTTGTTTGAATGGATAATCATGCCATTTGGGTTGACAAATTCCCCAAGCACATTTATGAGGTTGTTGAATGAAGTACTGAAATAATTCATAGGTAAATTTGTGATTTTATATCTGGATGATATACTAATCTTCAATAAAATAGAGGAAGAACATTTAAAACACTTGACATTAGTGATGAGGAGATTGCAACAAGAAAAGTTGCCAAAAAAATTGAGGAAGAGTTATTTTATGAGGACATAACTCATATATTTGGGTTTTGTGATATCTTCAAATGAATTGAAGATGGATCAGGAGAAGGTGAGAGAAATAAAAGAATGGCCTTCGCCAAGAAGCATATTTGAGGTAAGAAGCTTTCATGGGTTAGCAATTTTTATAGGAACTTTATCCGAAATTTCAGTGGTATATATACGACCATAATGGATATTGTGAAGAATAAGCACAAGTATTTTAATTGGACAGAGGAGGCTGAGAAAATCTTCATAGTTTTGAAGGATAATATCACAGGACAACCAATTATGGTCTTACCATATTTTGTGAAAACATTTCAGGTAAGAAATGATGTGAGTGGAGTAGCTATTGGAGTAGTCTTGAGTCAATATAATAGGCCAGTTTCTTATTTCAGTGAGAAACTGAATGACACCAAGAATAAGTATTCCACATATAAAAAAGAGTTTTATGCAGTGATTCAAGCTTTGAAGAAATGGAGGAACTATATAATGCCATAGGCGTTTCTCTTATATAGTGATAAGCAATCTTTACAATTTATTACTAGGCAAGACAATTTTAATTAGAGGCATGCTAAGTGGGTAGAATTCATGCATGATTTTACTTTTGTCATTAAACATATTTCTGAAAGTGCTAACAAAGTCGCATATGCTTTGAGTAGGAGGAGTTTGATTATACAAGAATTCCAAGTGAAGACCTTAGGGTTTGAACACCTTAAGGAAATGTACCAAGAAGATCCAGATTTTAAGAAGGATAGTGAGGCATGTAAGAACCCTTTGTTGGGGGACATAACTCCATGGATATAATATTTAATCCAGAATGGATTATTGTTTAAGGGAAGCCAACTGTGCATACCAAGATGCTTGATGAGAGATAATCTTCTAAAAAAAAAACATAGTGGAGGTCTAGCCAGACATTTCGGCCATGAAAAGACATTTTCATAGCTGCACATTTCGTACTATTGGCCAGGTATGAGTGAAAACGTAAAGAAATTCATAGACAGATGAAATATTTTCTAGCATGCAAAAGGAAATAAGCAGAACACTAGTTTGTACCATCCATTGCCCATTCCAGAAAGGCCTTGGGATGCAATTAGTATGGATTTTGTATTGGGATTACCTAGAACCCAAAAAGTGATTGATTCCATATTTTTTGTGGTAGACAAATTTTCCAATATGACACATTTCATACCATGTCAGAAAACAAGCGATGCTACACACATAGCCAATTTCTTTTTTAGGGAAGTTGTGAGGCTACATGGATTTCCCAGAAGCATAGTCTTAGACAGAGACACAAAGTTTGTAGGACACTTTTGGAGAACTCTATGGAAGAGGTTGGGGAAAAAATGTCATTTAGTTCAACATATCACCCTCAAACGGATGGATAGATTGAAGTGGTGAACACAAGTCTAGGAAATTTACTAAGTATTTTAGTCACTGAGCAAGGATGTTAGTGGGATCAGATTTTGGCACAGGCCAAATTTTCATTTAACAATTTAGTAAATAGGAGCACTGGAAAAGGTCCATTCGAGATAGTGTATGGAATATAGCCAAGAGGGATTGCATAATTGAGATATTTGAAGCAATATGAGTTCAAGAGAACTAGAGCATAATATTTTGCTACAGAGATGCAGAGAATTAATGATCGAGTAAGAGAGTAGCTACAGGACAATAATCAAAAGTACAAGAACAAAATTGATTAGAAAAGAAGAGAAGTTCAATTTGAAATTCAAGATGAATTTTTAGCTCATTTGAGAAAGGAAAGGTTTCCAAGGGGAACATATAACAAGTTGAAGATGAAGAAGATAGGACCATGCAACATCCTCAAAACATTTTCATCCAATTCTTATGAGATTCAGTTGCCAGACAATGTTGGGATATCACCGATATTCAATCTTGTAGGCCTGTATCCTTACAGGGGATATG
The DNA here is from genome assembly GCA_009831015.1 of Picea engelmannii. Taxonomy (NCBI): domain Eukaryota; kingdom Viridiplantae; phylum Streptophyta; class Pinopsida; order Pinales; family Pinaceae; genus Picea; species Picea engelmannii. Next base: position 835,552 of record ML777387.1, on the reverse strand, counting down.
ATGCAGGAAAACTAGTGTTGGTTGTGGAGCCTGATTATCTTCCCGATTCAAAGGTATTTTACTTTTAGTCATGTTTATACCCATGAAGTATTTACACCCCAGAAGTATGTACACTCTTCCACGTAGGGGAGTGCAGAGGGGGGGTACCCCCTCTACGGGGTCTGGGGGGGCTATCCCCTAGGCTAGGGGGTTTGGGGGCAAGCGGTCCCCTAGCGGGGGTTCGGGGGTGAAGCCCTTGAAGGAAAAGTTGCCTTGTAAATGTATATTGTAATTTCATTGTAAATCTGGACCATTCATTATAAGGTCGCAGATCTAATGATAGAGATTATGTTAGGGTTTTTTTCCCTAGAAGACAACTCTCTTTTATGCGGGAAATGTATTGTGGCTATGGTTGATGATGATTATTGTATTTTGAGATAGGAGACTATGAGAGAAATAAGAGGAAGTTACAACGGGTTTGTTGTAGGTTGTATCCCTTCATATGATGGATAATAATAAAGGAGGGACCTGGCAATTTCTCTGGTGGATGTAGCCCACACTGGGTGAACCACGTAAATCTGTGTCTCTATTGTATTGTGTATCTTCAATGTTTTGTTTCTGCATTTGTTTTATTTTATTGCTCCACTATCCTATTTTTCTAAGAACTGGTATCAGAGCAAAAGGTAACTCACAGGAAAAGAGGGTTCCTGGTTCGAGTGGGAGCAATGTCGGAAGATGGAAAGTTGAGGGTCGAGAAATTTAACAGCCAAAACTACTAGTTATGGAAGATGCAGATGGAATAATTTTTATTTGAGAAGGATCTATTCCTGCCATTGGGAGGAATAGCAAAGAATTCGGTCGCTACGAAGGACGAAGAATGGGAGATTCTTGACAGAAAGGCTTTAGGAACGATACGACTAAGCTTGGCAGTGTTGGTGGATTTCAATATTTCCAAAGAAAAGACAACGAAGGGTTTGATGGACGCATTGGCCAAATTGTATGAAAATCCCTCAGTGTCCAATAAGGTATTTCTAATGAAGAGATTATTTAATATGAATATGTCGGAAGGTGGGTCTGTTGCAGATCATTTAAATGATTTTAATATGGTTACTAATCAACTAAGTTTTGTAAAAGTGGACTTTGATGATGAGGTCAGGGCTCTTCTAATCTTGTGCTCATTGCCAGAAATATGGAACGGCTTGGTCATGGTTGTAAGTAACTCTGTCTTTGGTTCAAATAATTTAAAATTTGATGATGTTGTTGGTGTTATCCTTAGTGAGTAAATGCGATGGAAAATCACAAGTGAGACATCAGGAAATGCGTTGAACATGGAGAATAGGGGAAGACAATAGGATAGGGGAAAGGGTTTCGGGAACCATGGGAATTATAGGAAGGACAGATCCAAATCTAGACTTGGAAAGACAGAGTGTTGGAATTGTGGGAATAAAGGACATTTGAAGAAAGACTATAGAGGAAACAAAGAGATGGACAACATGAGAGGAATCAGGAAGCAAATGTAACAGGTGATGTGTTACAAGATGCTTTGATTCTTTCTATAGATAATATTTCTGAGCCTTGGGTAGTAGATTCAGGGGCTTCATTTCATTCAAGGTGATTTTGGACAGGTTCATTTGGATGATGATACACCATGCAAAATTGTTGGAATGAGAAAGGTAAAAATAAAGCAATGCAATGGAAACCAATGGTTGTTGAAAGAGGTAAGACATGTTCTAGATTTAAGGAAAAATATAATTTCAATAGGGCAGTTGGAAATTCAAGGTTGTATATACATATTTACAGATAAGACGTGGAAGGTCATCAAAGGATCATTGGTGATAGCAAAAGGAGAGAATGTAGGTACATTGTATTTATGTACTGGTAATACTGACTCTTCTATCTCTTTAGCTTCTACAGGAGTGGATACAGAACTATGGCATCATAGGCTTGGACACATGAGTGAGAAGGGGATGCAGATACTTCACAAAATAAATTTGTTGCCATATCTTAAACAAATTGATTTGGACTTCTGTGAGCATTGTGTTTATGGAAAACAAAAGAGAGTCAGATTTCTCAGAGTCAGAAAAGAAAAGAAGAGTGAAAGGTTAGATCTTTTCCATACAGATGTATGGGGACCAACTCATGTATCATCTCTTGGTGGCTCTCATTATTATATTACTTTTATTGATGATGCAACTAGAAAAACTTGGGTTTATTGCATTCAACAAAAATATGATGTTTTTGATACTTTTAAGAAATGGAAAGATTTGGTTGAGAATGAGACAGAAAAAAAGTTGAAATGTCTCAGATTAGATAATAGAGGTGAATATTGTAGGAAGGAGTTTGATGATTATTGATCATACCATGGGATTCGTAGAGAGAAGACAGTTCCAAGAACACCACAAGAAAATGGTGTGTCAGAAATGATGAACATAACAATCATGGAGCGTGCAAGGAGTATGAGATTGCATGCTAGTTTTTCCTTACAGTTTTGGGTAGATGATGTAGATAATACTGTTTACTTGATAAACAAAGGACCTTCAAGCTCTTTGGATGGTAAAATTCCAGAGGAGGAATGGACAGGAAAAAAGGTAAACTATTATTTTTTGAAAACTTTTGCTTGTGAAGCATTTGTCCATATTGATAAAGAAAATAGAACAAAGCTTGAGGCAAAATCCAAGAAGTGTACCTTTATTGGATATGGTGTTAATGATTTTGGTTATTGCTTATGGGATTATGAAAATAACAAATCATTAGGAGTAGAGATGTCATATTCAATGAGAAGGTCATGTACAAAGATCAGTTGCAGGGAAAGAAACAGGAAAAAGAAAAACAAGAATACACAGTGCTTGATGAGATCACTGAAAAAGAAATTCCAAAGGAACCAGAAAATCAAAATGTACAACAATAGGAGTAATAGGTACCTCAAACACCTACAAGTGTTGTTAGAAAATCTACTAGGTTAAGTATACCCCCTGAACGATACTCTCCTTCATTGTATTATTTATTGTTGACTAATTCTGGTGAACCAAAATGTTATTAAGAGGCAATGCAGGTAGACACTAAAAGAAAGTGGGAGAAAGGAATGAAAGAGGAAATGAATTCCTTGGTAAATAACCATACTTGGCACTTCGTTCAGTTTCCTGCAGGAAAAAGAGCATTGCAGAATAAATGGGTTTACAAGTTGAAGGAAGAAGATGGAGGAGAAAATAGGTACAAGGCTAGACTTGTTGTAAAGGGGTTTGCACAAAAGAAAGGTATAGTTTTTGATGGAATATTTTCTCCTGTTGTTAAAATGACTTCAATTAGAACTATTTTAAGTCTTGTGGTAGTAGAAGATTTTCATCTTGAATAGTTAGATGTAAAAACAACTTTTCTCCATGGGGATTTGGAGGAAGAGATTTATATGTAGCAGCCACAAGGGTATCAGGTCCAAGGGAAGGAGAATTTGGTATGCAGGTTGAAGAAGATCTTATATGGCCTAAAGAAAGCTCCAAGGTAGTGGTATATGAAGTTTGACATGTTTATGACAGAACATGCTTATAGTAGATGTCATTCTGATCACTGTGTTTATTTTAAAAAACTAGAAAATGGAATCTTTCTTATCTTGCTATTGTATGTAGATGAGATGCTTGTTGCAAGGTCTAATATGCAGGATATACATGTGCTCAAGAAGAAATTAGCCAACTCATTTTCAATGAAGTATTTGGGTGTTGCAAAGAAAATCCTTGGTATGAGAATAACAAGAGATAGGAAAAATCGCAAAGTGACATTGTCTCAGGATGAGTACATAGAGAAGGTGTTGGAGAGCTTTAGAATGCAGAATGCAAAACCAATTAGTACACCTTTGGATAGCCATTTCAAATTAACTAAGGAAATGTGTCCCAAGACATAGGAGGAGATAAAATACATTTCCAGTGTCCCATATTCATCAGCAGTTGGCAGCTTGATGTATGCAACATTTTGCACAAGACCAGATATTGCACATGTAGTGGGAGTTGTGAGCAGATATATGAGCAATCCGGGTAAAGAACATTGGGAGGAAATAAAGTGTATTCTCAGTTACTTGAAAGGTACTTCTAATCATGCATTATGTTTTGGAGGTTCAGAAACTGTTCTACAAGGATATGTTGATTAAGATATGGCAGGTGATAAAGATAGCAGGAGAAGTACCACATGGTATGTGTTTACTATAGTTGGAACAACAGTAAGTTGGATTTCAAAACTAAAAATGTTTTTGCACTTTCAATAATAGAGGCAGAGTATGCTGCTACTACAGAGGCTAGTAAAGAGATGATTTGGTTACAGAGGTTTATGGAGGAATTGGGAAAAAAGGAAGAGAATAACAGGATGTACTATGATAATGAGAGTGCCATTCATCATGCAAAGAACTCATCCTTCCATTCGAATACTAAGCATATATAGTTGAGATAACACTTCATACGATCCACCTTAGAAGATGGACATTTGAAGTTGGAAAAGATACACACTAGCCAGAATCCTGCAGACATGTTAACAAAGGGAGTAACCAGAGAGAAACTGAGTTCCTGCTTAGTTTCAGTTGGTCTTCAAGAATGAAGATGAAGATGAGAAATTTTCTAGGTCCAAGAAGGTTCAGAGTCCAGCATATACAACAGTGATGGATTTGTTGAGATCAGTCTCCAAGTGGGAGATTGTTGGTTTTGGAGCTTGATTATTTTCCTAATTCAAAGGTATTTTACTTTTAGCCATGTTTATACCCATGAAGTATTTACACACTAGAAGTATGTACACTCTTCCACGCGGAGAAGTGCGGAGGGGGGGTACCCCCTCTGCGAGGTCCGGGGGTGCTATCCCCCTGGCTAGGGGGTCTGGGGGCAAGCGAGCCCCCAACAGGGGTTTGGGGGTGAAACCCTCGAAGGAAAAATTGCCTTGTAAATGTATATTGTATTTTTGTTTTAAATCTGGATCATTCATTATAAGGTCGCAGATCTAATGATAGAGATTATGTTAGGGTTTTTTCCCTAGAAGGAAACTCTCTTTTATGAGGGAAATGTATTGCAGCTATGGTTGATGATGAATATTGCATTCTGAGATAAGAGACTGTGAGAGAAAGAAGCAGAAGTTACAATGGGTTTGTTGTAGGTTGTATCCCTTTATATGCTGGATAATAATAAAGGAAGGACCTGGCAATTTCTTTAGTGGAAGTAGGCCACACTGGGTGAACCACGTAAATCTGTATCTCTATTGTATTGTGTATCTTCTGTGTTTTGTTTCCGCATTTGTTTTATTTTATTGCTCCATGGTCCTATTTTTCTAACAACTAGATTACCAGAAGGAGATTCAATTGGAAAAACAGATGCCCACAATAGAAAAACCTCAGATGTAGGAAATCTTAGAACAAAGAGTTGGAAAGAAAACCAAGAGAAAGATGTATCCTGAATATTTGGTGAAATGGAAATATCACCCAGTGGAAGATTTGAGTTGGGTCATTGAACCTGACATTTTGAAGCATGGAAAAACAGTGCAGGAGCTCATGGAAATGAGTCCATGAATATTTTATCCAGAGGAGTATGATGCAAGAACATTTCCATTAAATCCAAAGAGACCGAGTGTGGAAGCATAATTTGACACCTCAACATGCCATAATTTCAAATCGATATTAAACAAAAGCATAGTGGGTTGTTGAGATATTTTGGAAATATCGTTTTTAGAATACTTTGTTTGTAAAATCGGGTCACCACCTAAAAATGGTAGGATGTTGTAAATTCTTACACAATTGTAAGGTGTTACATATACAGATTAAGTAATAGGATTAAGTAGGTAATCGCTAAAAAAACGATGAGATAGAATTCAGATAGGACAAAGAAGAGCTCGAGAAGCCACTCCTTAGATAAGTATTATGTATTGTGTTATAAGAAAGGATAGAGTATGAGAAGTCATATGTAACAGTTAGACATAGAGAGTCTGAAGAAAATGAAGAACTATTTAACTTATGTAAATACTTCATGAATGAATAAAACAACTAGAAATTGATCCAAATGCTTGGATAGTGTTCATTTCAGTGTGTGTTTGAATAAATGATATGTTCTCTGTGTGTTTATTTCATTTTTATTATGTATGTTGTTCATAGTGGAGTATATGGAATTATGAATTATTAGATAAGTTTCAATTGTTTCTCTTCTGAGAGATCAAGTGCAAGGAGTGCATATTATCTGCATGGTGTGCATTGACAGAGTCTAGATTTGACTCATAGAATCTCAGGAGGGATAAAGAGAAGCTTAGACCAAGTGTTGAAAGGAGTGCACAAGGTCAAGAATCGACTAAGTGTCGATAGGTCATGACTTTGAAGCGCAATGAGTGCGTAGTAAGATTTCTTTTGAAGAAATCTCTAAGTTTGAACTTTGTCAAAGATTCCAGATTCGCAAGGAGTGCATCGGAGGTCAAAATCCTTAGAGGAATCAAGATCAGAAGAGATAAAAACAAATATTCAATAGAGAGTGAGAAATCTATTGAAGTTTGTGAATTGATAGTGGAGATCCCTTCAGAGGAAGCCAGGGTCACTGACAGACCATTAGATCTCAAGAAGGTTCGAGGAGGTTAAACCCTGAAGTCCTTCGGATTTCATGTATTCAATGTTTTTCATTTTTAACATAGTCAAAACTCCCGAATCTACGAAGCCCAAAGTCCATTTGGACCATAGATCTAGAGGAGGGTACATGGAAGCAGATTAGAGAGTCTGGGAGGTAAGAGCTCCAAAATATTTGCGAGAAGTAGAGTGAAAAATTTGTGAAGTCATGAAGAATAGAGTATATCTAGACAGTTAGATCTAGAAGGACATGAGGAAGGAATCTGTTTACTCTCGGAGAAGAGAAATCTGGAGGAAAATGAGAGGAGTGAGGCCAAAACACCTGAAGCCTAAACTGTCGAAGTAAATTGTGGCCATCGATCTGAGAGGGACATGTGTCAGTAGATCATGGAGTCTAGAAGTGAGTATTCCATAGGAAATGAAAGGATGCATGGCGAGTGGAGATTCACTCCATAGAAAATTACTCTGGAGGAAAGTGAAGTGTGAAGGCACGAGAACTCCCTAAGGCCAGAGCATTGTATTTCATCAGATCCATCCATTGGAACATGACACATGGTGAGAGATATGTTACTTCGGAGGATTGATACTCCAAGAGAAAGAATGCGGAGGAGAATTGATGATAATTCTTCCGAAGTTGGAGTCCCGAAGTAGATCACAATCATCGATCAAGAAGAGCATGTGGTGCTTGATCTATAACTCTGGGTAAAGGTCACTCTGTAGAAAAGGGGTGTTTGGAACAGTTGGAACTCTCAAAGCCAGAGTCCCTAAGTAAATATCAGTCATTGATTGTGAAAGGAGTGTGGTCCATAGATCTTTTCTGAGTGTGTATTCACCAATTCGAATTTCGGTGGATTTGGAGTCAGGTGTGTAAAGAACACCTGAAGCCTGAAGATCTGAAGTGAGTAGGGAATGAAGGTTTAAGCCCACGATTTTGACTAGGGTCACGTCGAGGACTCTTTGGGTACTCAGAAACTCCCAGAAAGGGGATCTCACACCCAAGGATAAGGACTTTGACCTGTGGAGAAAATAGAAGAGGTTCAGTGTGAACCAATAAACTGATTCATCTCCTGAAGTCGGTCGATCCTAGACCAGGAGGTCATGCAACCCCAAGGGAGCATAGGGGGTATGCATCTGAAAGCAAGGAAAGCAAAGGCAAGTCAAGGAAAGGCTAGGAATATATCAAATACTTTGTTATGGATGCTCCATCCACTTGGCATCTTGCACATTCATCCATAGAGTTAGCTACCTTGGAATTCAAATTTGTGGAGTGGTTTCATACATGCACATTCTTGGTGGAACATTCCATGTGGATGCTTGGCATTTGAATTGGATTTATGCCTATTTTTGGTGATGCGTCCCCTTCATGAGAATTATTTGGTGCATACCACTACTATTTTTTGATGAGGGTGAATATCTTTGGAGAGGATAATTTCCATACGTTGTAACATGGTCAACCATGGATTGAGGAGAGATCTAACTAATCCATTATTATAATATTTATTTGACTTGTCATGGACTTAGTTAGAAAATAATAATATTTTATTATATAAGAGATGAGACTCACTCTGTAAAGAATATCTCTATCTCTCCATTATAAAGGGTGGATAATTTGGGTACTTAGGAGCTCTCCTCTTGGGCTATATTCTACACCATTTTGGAAATCTTAATGGATAATTTGAGGTATATTTTCATTTGATGTGAGGCTTTATTGTGCACTTATACTTTATCTGTTGATTTTGTATTACGAAACCATTGTAACATGTTGTGATTTCCATTATAATGAACCAGGCTTCATTTTGGATAGAGTAATGTGAGATTTCAACCCTCTTATTTCTATGGTGATTATGTTATCCTACATGATTTTTATTATTGGTTTCTGGAGTCTTAACTAGGATGGGACTTCAGTCTTTAATCAAATTTAGGTCCTTGAGAATCATTAATTTTTTATGGATTTATCACTTAACAATATTTTCCACCATAAGATATTTTCTAATGAGTAACACAATTATTTATAATCACTTTAGAAAAAACGAATTATTTTTACTTACATAGACTTCCTTAACACTTTAAAAAGTAATTAATCGAATTAAATAAATTATTACAATGATTAGTGCAATAATACACTCCAAATCTATTTGAATACTCAACAAAATTGAGAAAAAAATTATTTCATTACATCAAAATTTCATAAATCTATCCAAATTTTGTGAAATAATTGCTAGAACCTAAAACATCTTTGTATAGTCTTCAATAAACATCTCCTATAATAAGTGGATTTATTGAATATTGTAAAGTTAATTGCAGTTTCTATTAGTTAAATGTAAGTTATTGAATGTACAAACTCATCAAAATCTACATTGATGTGTTATGTGATCTGTATGAATTTGTCCTTCCAATTATTGAAAAACAATATTCAGCTTATCATACTAAGAGATCTTAAATTGACTGTTATAGGAGATTTTGAATTTGACATTTCATCTTCTCATCATGTCTTGATTATCCCAAAGCCATCCCTAATCCAAAAGTATGCATTGATTCCAACTCATGGATTATTTTTTTTATGTTGATGTTCATGATGTTCAAGATGTTCATGTAGGTTTGTCCCTTTATAAAACAATGTAAATATATGTTTCCTAGGAATATCCTTGTAGCAGTATTTTATGTGGAATTATCTCTTAGAAAAATAGACATAAGAAGTTGTTTCTATTTGTTGTTTTTGAGATTTATATTTTGAGAATAGATTTCTTTAAATCCATTTAGATTAGATTTATTTCTTTCAATTTCATATATAACAAAAAAGAGCGGAAATCGTAGCACTTTGAAATTCATACCTTCATCCACATAAAATGCAGAAACAATGAGATTTATAAAAAATGTTCGATGAAATGTACACACACACAAACACACACACACACACACACAACATCGTCTAAACTGTACATTTTTTTACAAAATGGCACATCGTGCCCAATATACAAAATGACAACAAGTGACCTAACATAAAAAAAAACAACCATATGGTGGCCTAGATACAAAATGACAGTCACTGGTCACTCATTGACCACTGCCACCCTCACCAACCTTAGGATAATCCTGGAAAACAATATTTCTTCTCTTGCTCAAAGAAGCACCTCGATTGGTTTTACGCCTGGGTGTGATTCATCCCTTCGGAGATTGCACAAAGAAAAAACATCATTATACATTTTTTTCTACAATGAATTAAAGGACCTACAAAATGATACATTGTAATTAAACATAACACAACTCACCATAGATGGAACTAAAAATCATGAGGGTGTTACCCTCCTCCGTGATCCTAATATCTTAGCGATGCCACCCTGCTTCAATTACAAGGATCAAATCATGAAATTTAAAAAAGTATGCATAAAATCAATTCCATTCATGACAAAAAGAAATTGATCATCAACACATTATCTCATCCTGAATATCTCAGGAATCGATGGATAATCATTAGTAGGTGGAGCGCTCGGTTGTACAACCAACTTCAAGGAAACATATACTATGGAAACCTTGGTGGATGGCACAAATGGAAATGGTGGTGGGGGTGGGTGGCATACGACTGCATCCACTGTGGGTGGATGTGATGGAAGAGGTGGTGCGGGTGGGTGCAACCACTGAGGATGCATGGAATATAAAATATGGTGGGGGTGGGAGGCGATGAATCCCCATGGGCTATACAAGTGATGAAATAACACTTGGCTTGAAAATAGTTAACCCAAAATACATGGTTGGGTGCTGAAGGAATAGACTAGTACTGTAATTGGAGAAAATATCAACAACCTACACACATATTAATAATATTGTTATTAGTACCAAATAATAAAATTAATCAAAATAAATACAACAAATTTGATATTTAAATGAGATTTAAACCAACATATGATACATGTGAAGCAAGTGA
>ML777387.1:761766-800118 GCA_009831015.1 Picea engelmannii | reverse complement strand
ATTTCTTCACCTTCATCAAGAGTCCAAGTAGGATTTTCTAGAGGCTTATTTGGTGTAGCAGTTCCCTTTTTGGGTGGCATGTTGGCCAAGTATCACTTTTGAACCTTGATTTTGAGGTGGTTCTGCTAGACAATATTTCTTCTATTGTGTCTCCCAATTTTTGGCCCTTCTAGGTATGAGACTTTATCTTATGTATTTCTCTAATATTTATTCTCTTCAATGCCATAGGTCTGATCAAAATTGGATGTTCCAAGTGGAATTTATGGTAACTTCCCCACAACTTGCTGATTTTTGGCCTTTCCAGGAGATCTCACTTGTATAGTGCGCCCCACACCAAATAATTGATATAAAATTCCGAAAATCGTACCCAAGATACTACAGACTTTCCAAGATCCAATGCAACCAGTCCCACATAATTTGGATACTCTAGGAAGAAGTTATGATTGTTTTACCTGGAACACCTTATTGAGACTAGCTAATAGGACTAGTCAGATACCCTATCTTACACATGGTGTATATAAAAATTTAAGATGACCCAGAAGCTAAAAGTTTTACCAAAGATACATTACTAATTTTTGTAAATGGCCTCTAGAGTTCAGGGTCTGAAACATTACAGAAATAGTTTTATAGAAAAAAATCCACAAAGACTCATTTCAGGATGATTCCATAACCCTATCTTGTACAGGTTGTATCTCCGAAAGTATAAGTTCTCAGGAGATGAATTTTTAACCCAACATACCTTGATCCGTCTGATAAATATCCTCCAAGTCGTTCCTTCTGAAATGTTGTCTAAGATGTAGCAGTGAAACCCTTAGAACTTGAGCTCTGATACCATATGTTAAGAACCAAACATCAATATAGCATAGAAAAACCTCAGGAAAAGTAATCAACACCTTGAAAAAGAGATAATTTTAGATAATAAGCCTCTTCGAGGGGGAAACCTCCTTTTACCCCACTTAAATGTTCGAGTACAAGATGATTCAAAATGAAAATGTCTCCTTGGTATATATAGGAGACTAGGAGGTATAATTACAACTAATGGCTTAAAGCCGACATAAATAAAATAACATTACTAATCTAATATGCCCCAATTATGGGGTAATAAATAACATTACTAATCTAATATTCCCCAATTAAGGGGTAATCAACCAATATTAGGGCTTAACAAAAAGTTGTCCCAAACTGGACTGTGTTCATCTGAATGTGATCGCATGAATATTTCATTTTGTATGTGGTATTTGTTTCATTCTAATTCATGTATGAGAGTTTGAGAAGAATATTTCATGAACCTATAACAAAAGTGGATTAGTTCCAATCATTTCTCTTCTGAGTCGTGTATGCAAGGTGTGCATTCACAAACGCAAGGTGTGCGTTGACTGAGTCTTAGAATGAATCAGAGAGAAGGGTTCAGAGAGATGATAGAGGGAACTTGAGGATCCAAGTGTAAGGAATGCATAGGGTCTAGAAGAAACCATGTTTTGAAGAGATAACCTAAGAAAATGCTAGGTGGGCGTAAGGTATTTTCGTTTCAAGAAAATTCCTCAAATATGAGTTATTCAAGATCTTTGAATGCAAGGTGTGCGTAAGAGGTCGAATATTCAAAGAGGATCAAGCTCGGGAAGGATAAAACTTTTGAGTACAGATCTTCAGTAGGGAATAATTGAAGGCGGAGGTCTTCGACACTTAGAAAACCTTTTAAGTCTGAGAGACAGGAAAGCTCAGGAGGAGGAGCACCACAGACCGTCAGATCTAGTACAGAGGACCGATAGCCATCAGCTCTGGAGGAAGGTGAATGAGGTTTAAACCTTATGTTTGCAAAGTGGAATGGACTCATCATAGTCTCGAAAGCGTCAGAACAATCCGTTGTTATAATACACGTGGTGAAGATCCAAAAACCACCGGGGATTTTTTTACCGGGAGACGAGAGTGAAGACTCTCCCAAAGCACTGAAAGGAAGAATGTCGGTATTTGATCATGACCTTTGATCATCCCAAAATTATCACAACTGTTGATCATGAGTAAGAGTTATAGTCATCCATCAAAGGGGATACATGGATGTTGGTCAGTGTTTCAACACCGGGGAAATGAAGGAGAAGACTGGGCCAAAATTGCGAAAGGGGATTTCATGAGAGGATCAAAACCATATATTTTGGAGGATGCATGGTAGATATTAGGAAGTCACTGAGGGTTTGGTCATTGGGATTTGGGAGGTGAAGACTCTAGAAAATTCTAAAAAGGAGATCGTCGAGATTTGATTTAGGTCATTGATCAAGTGATAGATCTGGACCATAGATCTGAGAGGTATCGAGTCTTAGGGTTTCAGTGATTTGAAAGGTAAAGGAGGAGTACTCCATTTTGATTCCCTGATTCACAAAAGATGAATATCTCAGTGTATTATCCCTAGGCCACAAGATAGGGTTGTGTGGAGAAGGCTTAAGGGAGGAGCCGTTAGGCCATTTTCGGGTTTCCACATTTTGAAAGACAGGGAGTTGGGGAGAGATCGCATGTATGAGCACCAAACTTTTGAAATGTGAAAGGCACATAGTCTAGAGCCTTGGATGACATCCCGAGGTCACGAGAGAGAAAAGGAGTCAATGCAGAGGTATCTATTGTCTCAAAAGGGAAAAGGGTTTCAAAAAATGGTGTCATGCACGCAGAGCTTCTCAAAGCCAGCGCCAGGGATGAAGGGGCTTGTGGATCTATTCGAAAGGTTCCAACTAGAACTAGAGAGCTAATTCGACTCCACAAAAAGGAACGATCCAGTGACCAGGAGGTCACGGACCCTGCCAAAGGGTGAGGTAGGGGGTCTGCATAAAAAATCACGGTGGGAAAAGTGTGACAAAAAAAGTGTAGTAGAAAAAGTGTGGCAGAAAAATAGCAGAAGGAAGATCATGGCAGGAAATGTGGGATAGAAAAATCACGGCACAAAAACCACTACAGAAAAAGTGTGATAGAAAAATCAGAGCAGAAAAACCACGACAAAAAAGTGCGGTAGAAAATTTGCAGCAAGAGAACGCTACAAGAAGAAAAATGTATGGTTTTCATATGTCTAGTGTTGAATCTATGAATCAGGTTGAGGGTTTTCCTTGTAAATCTATTGTATTCCCTCTTGGAATTTTAGGTCTTGTTGTAGAGTTGATCTGAGAAAGATATACTAAAGTTTAGTATTGGTTCATGTTTGAGGGATTTTGGTTGAGGTATGTTGTTGAAGTTATTGGTATAGGTAGAGGTTGTATAACAACGAGGTTGTGTGATAAAAAAAGGATCCAAAGAAGGCTAAGAACATCTTAGAACTCACAAAGGCAACTCAAAACACTAAGAATGGCTCCAACAGAAAGAGAAAGAGAAAAAATTCAAGTTCCCAAAACTGAGTAAAAATGGCATGATCCTGAAGCGTGCGTTGCAATATTTCTAATGATGCAAATGGCTCATCAAACGGAGTTACGGATTAAAAGATATTCACAGTCAAAATTGTGGTCAAACAGGGCAAGTCAACATGGGCCACATCATCATCCGTACTACTGACATTAGCAGTTGACATGGTAGGATGACATCAACATGAATATTGTTGATGTCGGCATGCCACGTGGAAGCACCAAAGGCTGCCACGTGTCACCCATCAATAGGATTTTTAGGGCTCCATTTGGACCAGTAGAAAAGTGCCACTTCTCACCCCCAGGTGACACCATGTGGCACCACCCAGAAGGTGCCACATGTCCTGTAAGGAGTTGAAGTGGAGGTGACATCAACATGATTGGAAAGTCAGGTGGGCCAATCAGAGGGCACCATGTGGCACCCCTAAAATGCCCAAGGAGTGCCCGTGACCAAAACAAAATAAAAAATATAAAATGGATCCCCTCCAAATCTGGTGGAGGTCCCTCCATATCTGGCACATCCTCTAAGATTATAAGTCGGACATCAAAGTATAGCGGAGGTTGTAAAAAATATCCAAAAGGGGGGGCACACAGGTTTGATCACGGGACCTCCCCCACATGTAATGCCTTAACATTAACACCGACAACCAACTCACCCAACGGTTTCGTTGGTAAATCCATCTTCCCAGGTGATATTTAAGCCAGGTTTTTTCTCAGTCGGAGGGGGGAGAGGCACAAACCATACGAATATAGGAATGATTTTCAAGGCAAGGAATGTCATTATTGCAGGAAGCAGAGGGCATGGAAACCGATGTAGAATTCTTCTTGGGCCTGGGAGTTTCAGAGTCGGATTGAGGTGTGGAGACAATATTTTTTAGGTAATCAGATGCCTTGAATTCAATGGTGTTGTCTATTTTCTGATATGAGCATTATTTCTGCATCTTGATTTCAGAATGATGTATTCTTATGTATTTTTCCAAATTCTTTTGTTGAGTTAATGAAAGATCTTACCCATTTGAGAATAGGACCTGAAGACGTAGTCCACTAGGGACAGACTCCATTATCAAGTTTGTGTTCATATCTGATGCGTATTTCTCTTCATTTTTAATTTTTCCCTTCTTCAATGGTGCACTTTAATTTATGCTCATTTAATGCAATTCTTTATAAGTCACGATGAAAAGATCCTGGATCATGTTGGTATCAGAGAAGTTGTCTTTGAATTGAATTGTTGAGTGTGAATGCTTACTAGGGCCAATCATAAACATGGTGAATTAACTCTTAATACTTTCAATCCTAATGTTGGCCATGCATTAAGAAGAAAGAAAATGGCAGAAGAGGACAAGTGTGATGAACAAGAGAAAAACTTTCACATGGTATTTTATTTCCTATCATAAATGGTCGAACGAATGGAGATTACGAGAAGAGGATGAAGAAGAAAGGGAAGGAAAAGGAACCACATGCAAATGATTATGCTTCGGTAAACCAAGGGGTTGGAGGAGATCCTACTTAGCCTCTATCTTCACCTTCTAGTTCTAGTTCTTATTCCTCTGAGCATTTTCATCATTCTCATCATTCTATCCATAAAGGCTCTTTTAAGAAACCATTATTAAAGTTTGATGTAAAATTTTCTTTACCTATGTTTAATGGAGATTCTAATCCTAAAAATCTAGATAATTGGATTCGACAGGTTGAAGTGTATTACCATGTCCATCATATTGAAGAAGAGCAGGTTAAAGTGAAACTGGCTTCTCTTCGGTTGGAAGAAACCACTCTCGTATGGTGGGAGAGAAAGCTTCAGGACATAAGTAAGTGTGGTGATCTTCTTTCATCATGGTCGAAATTTAAATCAATGATAAGAAAGAAATTTTATCCATTAGGGTATTTACATAAAGCAATGATGGAATGACAAACTTTAAGGCAAAGTAAAGGTAAAATTTTACAAAGTTTCACAGAAGATTTTAGGAAGAAATCTCTTGCATTGAAAATTCCTTTGGATTCTTATGAAACTTTGATGAAGTATATTGGCGCACTTCACAATTATATGCATCATACTATTCTCTTGTTTAACCCCAATAGTATTGATGAAGTTTGTGTGCAAGCCACTCACCTTAAGAACAAGGGGAAACATGTTGAAGAAAATCCCACAAAGAAACCTTCCAGTTTCCCACAAAATATTTTTAAGAAGTTTAAAAGGAAGGACAAGAAGACTGCTACAGTAAAGAGAAAAGGAGGAAAATCATATTTCACTCATTGCAAGAAGAGCGGTCACGATGAAGAACATTGTTGGAAACTACATGCAAAAAATAAGCCAAAACAATTCGGTGGAAAGGGGAAGACAAAGAGCGTTTCTACAGTTCAACAACATCTTGGTTCTGATTCGGGAGATGAAGGAAATATCACAATAGTTGGAGTACAAGGTAAAGATTCTCTTCATGTTGGTTCAAGTTCCAGTGATGAATCTCATGTTGATGTAGAAAGAGGAATGAGTTATTTCATATAAGAGTTGTATCTAAACATACTAATATAGATACATTATTTGATCCAGGTTCCCAAGTAAACTTAATATTTGAAGCACTTGTCAAGAAGATGGGTATAGAAACAAAACCACATCCGAATCCTTATCCTCTTTCTTGGGTATGTGATAAAGAAAAAATTAATGCCACCAAACGATGTAGGATCAGATTTGCTATTGCTTCAAAATTGATTGATAGAGTGGATTTGGATGTTGTACCACTTGGTATATGTGGCATAGTGTTGGGAAGTCCTTATTTTTATGATAGAAAATAATTCTTATTTATCCATGAGAACAAATACCACCTTAGTAAAGGGGGAGTGGAATATGTTTTTAGATCTCACAACATGAGGGTAAATACAACATTGTTACAGGGAAAATGAAAAGACTCAAAAACACTATTAAGAGATATGTACTCATGGTCATCAGAGAGAAAGATGTCGGGACATCCGATGCTTTCTAAGGGTGTGATCCGTCTCATAAAAATAAATTAATTGATATTTCTTCTAAGTATGATGATATTTTTCAGGAACCAGATGGATTACCTGCTAAGAGGGAAATCCAACATGAGATACATCTTCAACACGATTCTCCTCTTCCTACTATGGGCATGTTCAGGATGTTGGTTGTGGATATGACAGAGATCAAGAAAAAGGTACATGGCTTATTGGATCAAGGGGTCATCGGGCCCAATTCATCTCCTTGTGATTCTTCGATCACGATGGTTCCAAATAATGATGGCACATGGAGAATGTGTGTCGATTACTGGGCTTTAAATAAAATCATGGTGAAAAATCGATACCCTCTTCCTCGCATATATGATTTACTTGATCGATTGAAGAATGTTGTGTATTTCACTAAGTTGGATTTGCGTAGTGGATATCATCAAATCAGAGTCGCAGAGAAAGATGCATGTAAAACTTCCTTTAAAACCAAACATGGATTGTTTGAGTGGTTAGTTATGTCGTTTTGGCTTTGTAATGCTCTGACAACTTTCATGCGTGTGATGAATGATGTATTCAACCATTTTCTAGATGACTTTTTGATTGTATATTTAGACGACATTATTGTTTTGAGAGGGACTTGGGATTATCATGTGAGGCATGTAAAGTAAGTTTTGGATACTTTGCAAAGGGAAAATTTGTATGTAAAACTGTCTAAATTTGAATTTGGCAAGACTTCACTTGTGTACTTAGGTCATATTGTAGGAGGAGGAAAATTGAAAATCGATCCTTCCAAAATTGATGTAATTATAAAACGGCCTGAGACAAAAAGTGTAAACAAAGTCCGAAGCTTCTTATTTGCAGTCCAATATTGGAGGAGATTCATTCCCAACTTCTCCTTTATAGAAACTCCTTTACATTCCTTAACCAGTGTGACGAACACCTTTCAGTGGGAAGGAAAGCAACAAAAATCTTTCAACATATTGAAGGAGAAGATCAATACCAGACCAGTATTAGCACTTCTGAATATTCAACAACCTTTTGAGATTGATATAGATACCAACGGATATGCCATGGGTGTAGTATTGATGCAATATCGTAAGCCTATTTGTTACTACTATGAAAATTTTAACCAAGAGGTTGTTAACTATCCTACATATGATAAAGAGTTGTATGCATTAGTCTAGAGCGTAAATAAATGGAAACACTACCTATTAGGGAAGGAAACAATAATACATACATATCACCAACCCTTACAGTATCTTCAAGAAAAGACCAAATTGCAACGATCTCGACACTACAGGTGGATGGATTTTCTACAAAAAATTCATTTGGTAATCAAGTACAAAAAGGGTAAAAGTAACAAGGTAGTTGATATGATTTCTAGAACTCTTATTGATGCTTCTATTTTTTTTAATAATACTTCTTTATATCATGATATCTACGTAGAAAAATATTCCATCGATGAATATTTAAAAAAATTATATGAAAATATAACACTTGGTGCACAGGTAGAGAACTATTTTCTATAGGGAATACTACTCTACCATCTTGGAAAGCTTTTTATTCCTACAAGTGAATGAGTCCATGTAATACAAGAAGCTCACACTTCTCTTTGTTGGAGTTACTTCACACACACCTAGTATTTATTTTTCTGAAGTTTTTTTCCTTTTTTATTAGTCATAATTAGTCATTATCCACTCTCCTGTATTTTAGGAGAGAATATTCCACCTGGAGAATATTCTCTTTCAGTTGACACTTTAATTTGACTAGTTGAGTTGAGTCTAGATGTTGCATTGGTTTTGTCAGCATGAAACATTGGGATCATCACCATGCTAATGCGCACTTTCCTTGGGATCATCACCTTACCGACGCATTACCCTTGATTCGTTTATCGACTCCTCACTACAGTCTCTTCAGTCTATTAACTGAAGACTAGTTGAATAGTTAACTCAAACAAGTGGCAGTTCACTTGTGTAACTACCTAAGAGACTAGACTAGGTGGCAGTTCACTCCCGTAACTATTGGTGTGTGTCCAGATCACTCTAGACCACCATTGTGTCTCATTAGTTACTCATGTATCCTATATCTATTGTAAATTATTCACTCTTTGAGTGTGGAAAACTGTTAATGAGAATTATTCCATTCTTTCTCTCCTTCTTCTTCTTTCTCCAATTCTCTCTACAAATGTGTGTATTATTGTTTAGCTAGATCTATTCTATGCAAGTTCAACACATTTACATGGTATCAGAGCCGACGGACTGGTAATCAAAGCTTCACCAAATTATTTTTTGTAGGTATTGGAGATTGAAGAACGCATAAAAGATGGAATTTATGTTTTACTCACTATTAATACTTCTCATGCCTCATAAATATTTGGAGTGGAAGCCAAAGATTATAATTCTTAAAAGTAGAGGCTTATACCAAATAACCATGGAAATGGAAGTAGATCCTAATTCTGCTGATGAGAAAAATGACTTTCTCAATAGACAAGATATGACCATAGGATTTATATGCTTATCTATTTCTCCATAAATTCTCCACCAAGTATGTGATGTCACACAATACTTGACTCCAAATAAATTATGGACCATATTGGAGGTTCTATTTGGGAGCATAGAAGATTTTAAAGATTGCATGTGGGGGATTGGAAAGATAGAGCCAGAAGAGAAATCGTCAGAAGATCAAGCCTTTTATTCTGAAGAGTCTTCTACAAAAGTATTTGCACAAATTTGTATTCCAAGAATTGAATTTAATGTTGAATATATATGGCATGCATCTTAGGTTTCACATGAAGACACTTTTTCATGCACCATGCATGCATCTCAGGAGACAAAAAGGGAGTCGCACACATCAAACTCAATTCTGATATTTTCTGAGCACAATTTACAGAAACAAATTGGACATTTGAATTCCTCTCGGGAAAATATCCAATTTCAAATAAACAAATCATCCAAAACATAGTACGGAAAGTGAAGTTATGATTGTTTTAAAATCAACAAAATTTCAACATTTTTCTAGAAACGATTGCACGGTTTTCAAAATTTCATCCAAAATTATTTGGATATTTTTCATTACAATAAGAGAAAGTGGATATGTGTGGACATCTCAATGTTTCATACACTTCATCATATCCATGCATACATCTACATCTTCAACAAAATATTCAACGAGCACAAACTTGCGTAGTTGCGAGGTCTTCTTGGAGTGAAGGACATGGTTGCTCAACAACTATTTTTTGTTCCTTCTAATTTTTTTTATGCATTGTAATTTGAGAGGGGTGGTTCTCATGAGGTTTTCCCTCTTTCCTCATTTATTTCAGTGTATATTTTGTATTTGGGTACTTAACATGGCCTTGTTGTTGGGACCCATTCTTTATTTTCACCATAATGATGTTTAGGGGGGGTGTTGGAGTTACTTCACACACACCTATGATTTATTTTTTCTAAGGTTTTTCCTTGTTTGTTACTCATAATTAGTCATTATCCAGTATCCTATATTTTAGGAGAGAATATTCCACCTAGAGAATATTTTCTTTCAGTTGACACTTCAATTTGACTAGTTCAGTTGAGTCTAGATCCTGCATTGGTTTTGTCACCATGCTAATGCGCACTAGACTTGGGATCATCACTACACTCTGTTCAGTCAGCTAATTGAAGACTAGTTGACTAGTTAACTCAACTAGGTAGCAATTCACTCTTGTAATTGCCTGAGAGACTAGACTAGGTGGTAGTTCACTCCCGTAATTGCTAGTGTGTGTCCAGATCACTCTAGAACACCACTACCTCTCATTAGTTACTCATGTATCCTATATCTATTGTAAATTATTCACTCTTTGAATGTGGAAAACTATTAATGAGAATTCTTCCCTTTCTGTAAGGTCTGTCCAGACAGAGCCTTATAAAACATAAATTTAAATATAGAAATGCTATACTAATTTCTATTATGTTCTCTATTCAACATAATAACAACTCATTGTTCAGTATAATTTAAAAATTAGCACGATAATGAATAACATATTCAACATAAATAATAATAAAAAAAACCAAACAACATAACAATAAGGATCACAGCATAATAATGATAATAATGATGATAAATACCTCAAACTGATGTTGTTCTGAAACTCTACCCAAGATGAATCTCTGCCCAAAACTAACTAACCTCTCAGCCAACTAGGAACGGCCTATCTGTCTCCCTATCCCCATGATTCCTTAAGGTTTGCTTGGCCCTAAGCCCAAAATTCCCAGAAACAGGTGCTCCCTGTGAAAGTGCTCAAGTCTATAAGAAAAAAACAATTGCATAATATATACATAGTCTCCATTCCTCCTCCCTTCTCCTTGCTTCAATCTGAAAAGATTACCCCCAAACAAAAGAAGACCCTCTTTCACAGTGTTCCCCCTTGCCTTATCCTCCTTTCCTCATTATTCACCGCCTTATCCCCCCATTAAACCTCAACTACATTATCCCCCATTAAGTCTCAACCACCTTATCCCCCCCTCCATAAATGGGTCCATCTACCAATACAATTGTATTATTAACTAAGTCTTCATAATAAAAATTAATAATTCATTAAACTAATATTAATTAAAGAAATATTTAATCATGATAATTAATTAATTAATTAAACGAATATTCCTTAAATGAATATTCAATCATGATAATTAATTAATTAATTAGGGTTGTTACATACACCTACCCTTAAGGAAACTTCGTCCCGAAGTTAAATTAATTTATGATACAAAGGAAATGACACATGGTTCAGACATTCATATCCAATAAACAAGATTATCGGTAATTAAGCCAAGAAAACTCATACATACTAGTGTACATGTGAAATAAATGCTTGTGTAGCTAGTACATACAAGTCTTGTGCATGTACAAATAACAATAACTATCACCTCTATAGTAATTTATGTATGCATCCAATCTACTCAACAAGACTATTCATTTCATAGAAGATAATAAACGAATCAAATGTTTGTGAAATCCCTTAATTACAATAATCTCGCTCAACAATGTTTATTTAGACAATTGTAGTTCAATTAAGTAATCATGAATATACGTATATACACATTTTCTCTTCATAAGGAAAAACAATAAATTCCACCATAAGGAAAATCTCCATACACTCCCAGCTATTTCTATTCATCCTTCCTCCCTAACTTAATTCCATATTTGATTCATATCCTTCCTCTGCTATACTATCTTGGAGCGTCAACTATATTGACCTAACTCCAAATAGAACATGTATGAGAAAATGTCACTATCTTGACCAAGCTTCCCCAGCAGGCATAAAACAATCATCATCACACGTCTAGGGGAGTGGGAGCTAACACCATCTTCCCATGAATCTAGGTTTCGGAGGATACATGGTGGGAAATTCCTTCACCCCTCATAATAGGACTAGGTTCCACACCCTACAATGGAATATATAGTGGCACCATGTTGTTGGGAATGTCTTCATCGTTTATTCATTTTTTGGGCAATCTCACCACCTGAAAACTTGCACTGGTCCATATATCATAACAATGCATTTGTACCAATATAATTTCACATACAAAGATTCATACCATATTGTTTCTTGGTCGGTGGTCATGGAATCCACTTTTATTACCATTATCCCTTGGCTATTTCATATCCCATTGACCTGCAAATTAGTCTATAACACAAACTCATACATATATATGCATTATCTTAATGTAAATGCATTTGACCATAATCTCAATTCGGTATCCATGTACCAACAATTTTAATGTCAAAATTTACAAGTTAGAAATAGACCTCATAATATCCTCATAATTTAATTAACGTTACCCATTCATAGAATTTTCATTTACATAATAGATTGCATCATATCCACCATCATTCATATAATGTTAACCATTCATAGATTTCACATTCACATAATAGATCACATCATATCCATCATCATTCAAGTGAGATTTAAACATTTATAGAATTTACATCCACATAGTAGATCACATCATATTCATCATCATTCAAATAACATTTAAACATTCATATAATTTACATCCACGTAGTAGATCACATCATATTTATCATCATTCAAATAACATTTAAACATTCATAAAGGTTCATACATCTTAAAATTTCAAGTGTATCATTAATAGTTTCACTGTGAATAGAAAATAAAGGTGATTAGGCCTCAGGTAATCCTAGTTGTCTAATTCAAAAGGTGGTGTTACATACACCCAACCTTGGAGAAACATATTCTCGAGGTGGTAAAAAAAGTGAGGGATAATCTCATCGTAATGTCTCGACATCTTCCCAAGTAGCAGATCCTGGACTATACTTGTCGTATTGGACCTTAACTTGGTATACCAGATGATTCCTGAGTTGTCGGACTCTACAGTCCAATATGCATAATGGTTCTACCATGAGGGTTCCCGCGTCCGATACCTTCAATTCCTTCCAATTTAGTTTATGGGATTCATCAACAACATAATGACGTAGAACAGATACATGAAAAACATTATGAGTTTTATGCAAGTGGGGTGGCATTTCGGTGGAGCTATGAAAAATGTTATTGTAGGAAAAATCTACCAAAGGTAGGAACTTCTCCCAATGGATTTGATTATCCATGACATACATCCTAAGCATGTCTTCCATAACCTGATTTACTCTCTCAGGTTTCCCATCTGTTTCAGGATAATAAGTTGTGATTAAGTTCAACTAAGTCCCTAATGTTGATTGAAAACTTGTCCAAAACCAAGAAGTGAATATGGAATCCCTATCTGAAATTATCTTATTGGGTATCCCGTGAAAATGAATGACCTCACTCACAAACACACGTGACACATCAGTGACATTGTAAGTGTATCTAACCGGAATAAAATGATCACTCTTGGTAAACTTATCAACTATCACAAGAATGGCCTTGTGTCTATGAGATGTGAGCAACAACCCCACAACAAAATCCATAGAAATGACTTCCCACTTGGACATAGGAACATCATGTGGTTGTAGGAGATCTACTGAGGGATGGTGGTCAGATTTCACTTGTTGACACTCTAGGCACTTGGCGACGAAATGGACTACATTGTGCTTCATGCCTACCCAGAATAAGAGCTTCCTCATGTCTCTCTACATTTTCTTCACACACAGATGCGCACAATAAAGTGATCGATGGGCTTCCTTCAGTATGATGCTTTGAATATCCCCACCTTTGAGGATGTACATCCTTCCTTGGTATCTTAATAGCCCATCTTCTTCTAGGCTATATCCTTCATACTTTGGATATAATTTCCTCCCACTCTGGAGGTTTGAAGTAACCTTTAAATACCAACTATCTCCAAGGAGTTGCATCAACACACATTCTTGCAAATTGACTTTTAAGGGTACCAAGGAGAAGACACGTGGTCTACTACTCAAGGCATCCACGACCACATTTTCCTTTCCCTTGATATATGAAATACGAAAATCGTACTCACTCATAAACTCACTTCATCGCCTCTGCCTGGCATTAAGATCCCTTTGAGTGAAGAGATGTTTTAAACTTTTATGGTCCGTTTTGAGCTCAAAGTTTTGCCCCACTAGATAGTGCCTCCAAAGTTTCAGAGCTAGCATTACAACTTCCAACTCTAAATCATGAGTAGCGTAAAGCACCTCATTTTTCTTTAACTTTCTTCACGAATAAGCTATCACTCCTCCATCCTGCATTGGCATGGCCCCCAACCCTTACTTCGAGGCATCTTTGTAGACTGTGAAGTCCTTTTCCATATCTGACACTCATATAATTGGCGCACTAGTTAGTAACCTCTTAAGATCGATGAATGCACTATCACATTCTTTTGTCCATTCATACCTGACCCCCTTGCACTGCAAAGTGATGATGGGTTTCACTATTTTAGAGAACCCTTACACAAATCTTCGATAATAACCTACTATCCCCATGAAGCTTCTTACCTCATGAGAATATTTTGACACTGACCATTCCATAACGGTATTTACATTTTCTAGGTCCACAAAGATTCCTTTACCGGAAATGATATGACCTAAATAGTGAATTTTTTCTAGAAGAAGGAACACTTCAACAACTTCTGATACAATTTGTTATATCTAAGGTAGGACAACACCACTTGCAAGTGTTCCTCATGCTCTCTTTCATTCTTGGAATAGATTAGGATGTCATCTAGAAAGACTTGTAAAAAATGGTCTAAGTACTTCCAGAATACACCGTTCATGCAGATCATGAATACTATTGGCACATTAGTTAATATGAAAGGTACTATAATGAAATTGTAATGCCCAAACTGAGTTAGAAAGGTAGTTTTAGGAATATTTCCTTCCTTAATCCTTAATTGGTGATACCCTAATCGCAAATCAGTTTTTGAGAATACCGCTGCTCCTTTCATCTGATAAAAAAGATCATCTATTCATGGTATAGGGTACCTGTTTTTCACTATAGCACAGTTCAAGTCCCTATAATCTATACATAGTAGTAAGGAACCATCCTTCTTCTTCACAAAGATTACTCATGCACCCCAAGGTGAGACATTAGGCCTTATTATCCCTAAGTCGAGTAACTCATTCAACTGCATCTGCAACTCACAAAGTTCTGGCACTGTCATCCTATACAAAATCTTGGAAATTGGTTTTGCACCAAGTTATATCTCAATAGTAAAATCAATCTCCCTATCAGGAGGTAACCCTAGGAACTCGTTCGAAAAAACATCCTTAAACTTTGACAATACTAGGTACTAATCCAAGGAGGTTCCTTTCCTTCCATTCATTTCTTCCACTACATAAAGTCGACACCCTTGCCTCATGCACCACTTAACCTTCATAGTTGAGATAAATCTTAGAGACACCTTTCTCCGTACACCATGGATCTCTATTGGCCTTCCTTCATTGTCAACACAAAGTACCCCTTTTTTGAAACAATCTACCATAGCTCGATGGGATTCTAACCAATCCATTCCAATGATTAGGTCATACGTCCCAAGAGAAGTGGAATATACCTTCAAATTGGTAGTACACACTCCCAAGTCTACTAGACAATTATCAACACTAGGTCCTACCACTTGTTTTTCTCCCGAAGCCATCTCGACTTGTTTAAAGTCATCATGCTAGTAGGCTACCAACCCACTCTTTTATAATGCAGAAGGTGAAATGAAACTATATGTAGCACCAGAATCAAATAAAATTTTAACATTTATATGATTTAGCGTACCTGACAACTCCACCACCGTGGATTGATGTTCTTCCTGGCAATTATTAACTGCTGCATAAATATGGTGGTTGCCACTTTCTCTTCTCATCGGGGCCTTTCCTTCTCTATGCACAAATCCTTCTTGAAACTCTGGGAAGTCACGTTGGTAATGGGGTCGTCCACATCCCCAACATGTAACACGAGATGGAACCTGTGCACTTCCCTGTGACGGTCTCTGAAATGAGTTCCTTCCCCTGGAACTGCTGCCCCTACTAGCTTCTCCCTGAGAAGGTCATGGACCTACCTACGTCGTTGGAAAAGAATGTGATTTTGCACTCACTGCCATTGAAATACCTATGGAAACTATCCTTGGCACGACTCTATTACCATAAGGAGGTGGCCAAATCTCCCTCCCATGGAGAAGGTCCTAGGGGCCTTCCCCATGAATCCAAGATGATGTGGAAAGGTCACTCTCATATCTCCATTTAATCTCATGTGTTCCATAGCATAACGTGCATTTTCAACTTCTTTCGCTACTGGAGATATTTTCCACATCCGTACCATGGCCCTTATCCTAGGGTTTAACCCATAGACAAAGCATTCTTCCTACCGTTGATTATTATCCATGTACAAAACATATTTTACCAATTCCATGAACCTGATCTCGTACTCTTCCACGGTCCTATTTCCCTGTACTATAGCATGAAATTATCCCACCTGTTGTTCCTCATAGTAAGATGGTATATATTTCCTTTCAAACCTTTCCTAAATTTTTTTCCAAGAGATGGTTTATTATGCTATTAAAACTTTTGATTTTGATTATGAGGCATTATGGGATGATGACATGTTGTTTTATCGCTTGACATAGATAGGTGCTATTGACTCGGTTTTACTGAGTGTGCAGGGTTTTGGACCATGAGGATGTGGAGGCATTGATGGAACCCCTTGGACTCCGGATTGAGTCAGGGAGTGTGCCATTAGGGTTTGATTGTTTTACTGTGATATTAGTGCATCTGATTAGATAATATGATGTGGATATGTTCTGACATGATTTGTTGATGATGCAAGCTGATGATAGCTTTCTGACCAGACTCACATATGGAGTAAAGGGGTCGCGCAAGACTACTAGAGATGTTGAGGGAGAGGTGTGGACAACAGCCCTGCCACAACCTACTAGCACTCCCGTCGTGGCTCGAATTGTAGGTTAACGATTACCTACTTCGAGAGGACCCACGATGCCGTGAGGGAAGACTGCGACAGTCGCTCATGATGATTCTAAGGGGCGTGCAATAAGATGGGGGCCTTATTCATTATAAGCCCTTATTGTGCCAAAAGTTCACCTGGCGGAGTGTTGACTCCAGGGGTTATTGATGTCTACCAATCAGTCAAGAGGCGAGTGGCACCCTTAGACCACGTAGTGCATCCTGAAGGGCTCGTCATGCAAAGGAACAGATGAGGTGAGTGGCACCCTTGGAGCACCCAGTGTCTCCTAAAGGGCACGTCGCATTGTTGATGATAGAGGGATGAACCTAGAAGGCCTTAGGACAATTAACGTGATAAGTATTTTTAAAACAATTTCCCTAATTGATTGTCGCCCAGTACAAAATCTAAGGTCTAAGTCTAAATTGCGCTAGTGATAAAATTTAGTCTACCTTAAAAAAAAAGAAAAAAGAGAAAAATAGTTGATTAATTAAATAAATAATAATAATTAAAATAAAAACAACTTAGGTGATAATTATGATCTTCATAAAATCTTTAACATGAAGGGACTAAGAAAATAATTTATTCATAAAAATGAAATATGTGGTTATAAAATGTAATCATGGAATTAAATGTTTTATCTTTTTGATAACATAAATTTTACTAATTTAATGATAAAAGGGAAAGGGGTTAAATTCCACTCCTACCTTTTTAGTTCTAACTAAAAAGGGGAAAGAGGGAAAATAAAAATAAAATAAAAATAAAATAGGAAACTAGGGAAAAGAGGTAACATAAAAGGGGAAAAAGGGGAACTTAAGGGGAAAAGCAGGAAGTCAACTTAGTAAGGAATCCACTTTTAAGAGATTTCTAATTTTAAACTGAATTAGCAATTTCATAATAGGGAAATCCTTTAAAACCTATAAGGGAATCTAGGGACACCTAGGAGTGATTCTAGGAGTAACTCTAGTTGGGTGAGGGAAATAAAGATATTTACTTAATTAAAGAAGTTAATTAATGGAGGAATGTAGGGGATGAGGGACACTTGTACGGAGAAGAATTTTTAGGAATTTATTTTAAAATCTTTAATTAAATGAGATTTTAGGAAAGAGAGGAAGTGGGAAATTCTATATAATGAAGGAAGGAGAAAGAGAAAGATCATCTTCTTTTTGCATAATGTTACGTTGTAGAAATATTGAATAGTCTAATTTACTTGTGGGAGTTGGGATACCTATCTCGGAGAGGAGTGGTAGCTCGGCCTTGCGAGGCGAACTAGGAGCTAGACATAACCTTTGGATAGTGTGTGTGGCCCCTTTGCGTCTCGGGGGGCTAAGGGGGAAGAAGAGTACCCCTAGCATTGGCTGGGAGGTACCAGTGAAGTCTCGACAGTCGGTGAGCGAGAGTTGCATGGAGCATGGGGCGTCATTCGAAGCGGGCGATCAGGAAACGGTACACTCTTTTATTTTCTAGAGTAGAATGCATTAGGACTTATGCTTGGATCTGCCCATTTATTTGTAAATGGATTGGAGGTTTAGATTGATAGCAAACC
Source organism: Picea engelmannii (assembly GCA_009831015.1). NCBI lineage: Eukaryota > Viridiplantae > Streptophyta > Pinopsida > Pinales > Pinaceae > Picea > Picea engelmannii. The sequence goes on along the minus strand of ML777387.1, from coordinate 781,868 downwards.
CCTTTTTCTTAGCCTAGCTGATTGTTTGGTTGATTGATTTCCAGTGGCCTTCATCCCCGCATGATTTGACAGCCCTGTGGTTGACTATGACCCATGGGATTTTTTTCTTATCATCCCTAGCCTGCCAGTCCTCGCTTGAGCAGTCGGCCAGGAGCCTGATCTACTTGTCATCGCCTTAGCGTTAAAAGACCTATGGATATCAATGCCCTGCTTTTATGTTCGAGGATGGTGATGTGAAGGTGAACCTTTAGCCATATCCCTCTGTTGATGTCCTTGCCAGTTTGACGACTTGCGTCCTCCAGCACGACCTTTGCATTTGGATTACCTTGCTGCCTTGTTGTTTATCTTCTTCTCCCCGACGGATAGAATCCCTGCGATCCCTTCTATGAGTTAACCTTAAGGCCCTGGCATTCTCTTACTGCTATCGGCATTTATATATTGGTAATCTGAAATGAAAGAATATTTAGCTTCATATCTGTGTTTGGATCTTGTTGGATTGAATGGTTTTTCTTTATTTATTTACTTCGACGATTTTAGATAGGTAACCACTGTAAAAAGGAGTAACTCGGTCGTTGTAATTCAGAATGGGTGAGAAATAATTATCCTTCATCGATTATGTTATGTGATGGATGAAAATTTTTAGCCCTACATTTTTTATTAATGGCCACTCTAGCCTTGTGCCTTCCTCATTTCACTGGAGAAATTTTATCGTGTCATTATCTTCGCTGTGTAAATTTTACTGTGTAAATATATTACTGTGTGAATAGTAAATTTTACTGTGTGAATTAATATGTAAACTATAGCCTTGTGCCCCATCCCTTAAATGGAAAAATTCACTGTGTAAAGACCATGCTGGAAAATTTGTTTCTGTACTTACCGACTGTCTATTTCCATTCACCTTGAGATTTCTTGTTCCCTTACTTATTAACAACCCTCTCCACTTGATACACCTTATGCTTCCTTGTCGCATAACTCATACACACCTTACGCTTTGAGCCTTCTAGTTCAGATAATAGCGATTAGACTTTTTCTTTTCCTTCAATAGATAAATGAGCCATATCAGGACTGCAATGGATGTTTTTATTTTTTCTGTCAAACTTTCTGGTCCTTGGTTTCCTGCATTTCACCCATGTTGTTGGTCTATTCTTGAGGCGCGTAGTGTATGATTGGGCCTCATACGGATCCCTCCTTGGAGCTTGGTGTGTAGTCACTCTAGCTGCATGTGGTGTGTACTTGGCTCCTGACCTCAGATGCTTGGTGGCTTGTGAACTGAAGTTGAAGATTGGCTGTAAAAGACCCATTATAAAATCATATTTTTTCTTTGGCATAACCATGTGAAAATTTAACCACGAATGTTTTGCAACTGGGCATTTCCCCCTCCAAATTACATAACCAGGAAGGCCATGTTGACGGTGTTTCATTCCCTTAACTTGTGACTGTTGAATTTAATTAACATCTCTGTGTTTTTACCTCTATTATGTTGACTGTGTTTCTACAACAATGTTCTCATTTTCCCTTCGTGTAATGTAATTCTTTACAGTCATGGTAATTTTACTGTTACATACACTTCCACTTCTCACCTTTTGGGACAGTTGATATGGGGTTCTGTTATATTTCAATTTTTCCTCTAAATTATACTACCCCACAGTAATTGTCCCTTATTACACATGGTAGTCATCTCATTAATTCTAATGGCAGTAAAAATTGATTTTGATGAAGTGACAGGTGAAAGGCAGTAAATTTTATGGGTTAGTAGAAACGACAGTTGGAATGACAGGTGGTTTGCAGTAAGTTTTTAAAATAGAAATTGACGGTTGTTTTCCTTATTTCAATTATACAATTACAAACATGAAATGATTTTGCTTGATGATCCTATATGTTCCTTTATTAAATGAAGGCATGAATGCTTTTTCCATAATTCCTATTTTAAATTGGAAATGTCCTTATTGAAAAGGAACTTGTGAAGGTTTAGTATGCGACTCACGCAAGGATACTATATGTGTATCTCACTTTATGCTCAGGTGAAATCGCCTTTAGTTGAATTGTTTTTTTCTTTAAATCTAGTGGAAATCTCTCTCTCATCATTTGAAGATAATGACATATTGGATACTGCTTGAGATATAAGAATATAAATTATAGCTTTTGTTGTCGTCTCAGATTTGGACTTCCTTATTTTTAAGTGCAATAACTTGAAGGAATTAATAGAGAACCTATTTTTGTTATCTTTATTAGTATTTGTTTCACTAATTAGTTGCACACTACAATCGAGAGTGATTATTATTTCAACCTTTATCTGTTCGTGGATCTATTTGTTATGCTTTTTAAAAACAAAAGTTGAAAAAAAATATTTTTAAGAAGAAATTCATTGTCCCTCGATCTATATTGTTAAAAAGGGGGTGCTCGAAAATAGGTTGTTGTTATAAAGAGAAAATAAAAAGATTGAACATTCAAAATCATTCACATCTTAGTTGTTGAATAAAACAATGTTTGAAATTTAAATTGTTTTTTTTATGCAACAGTTGTTTCTAAAACAATTGGAAGCTTAGAATATTGTTTCTATTTTCGTCTTCATATTTCCTTATCTGGGATTGTAGATAATTTGGAAAATAATCAAATTTTGGTCTCATTGGGATGTTGATGTTGTCCTTAGCTTAGTCGGATTGGTCTGGTTGTGTCGGGTGGGAAGTAGACACCTTTTGATTCCTCAGAACAGTCGCCAGTCCTGAGAGCTTAAATGGTCGAAATCGATGGGAACCTATGCTTGAGTGTTTCTTATGTGTCCTGGAGATCCTAACCATTGCAGGGTAGGACGAGTGGGTAGTTAGTCTTGTTTTTGTTGTCGGTTGATTATCCTTCTTTGCTTCTGGATGCTTGATGTGCGTCTTAGGTCGTTATGTTGTAGTCGCAGTTGCATGCGTCATGTTCATCATTGTGTTGCGACGTAGATTAGATTGTATTTATTACCCTTGTAAACACGCGCACACACAAAAAAAAAATTTCACTTGTTATAAGAGGTTGTTGTTGTATGAAATGGGAGGTCTGTCACATACGGTATCAGAGTGGGTTCAACCTGCGACTTGGGATCGCTACGACTTGTGTTGTTATAATTGATTATACTGTTGCTGATCGAGTTGACTTGTGTGCATGTAGGTAATCATGGTTAGAGGATGCTGCAGAGGAAGACGACAAGGTGCTAGGGGAGGAGGCACGACGCCTCAAGTAGCATCCATGCTCGAGGGGTCTAACCCCTAAGGAGACGATCGAATTCTCGGACAAGAGAAGATAGAAGTTGGTGATGTAGTCAGAATGATGAGATCTTTTCAGTGCATGTCTGAGGCACTGATCATCCGTTTGGATAGAGATGAGGCCAGGGATTCGGCACCCACTGAGTTTCCACCGTGCACTTCGGTTAGTACTAGTAGCATTTATCGTGAACGAGAAGGTCAAATTTCCTAATTTCTTTGGTGCCCCGAACGATGCAGCCACCGAGGCATGGTTGGAGAACATGGTGATGTGATTTGCACTTTGCGATTATACCTCCAACATGAAGGTCTGCATGGTGGTCTTTCAACTGAAGGGGATCACTCTTCTATGGTGGAAGATGCTCCTACCGCAGCTGAACATGGTCATCGAAGACGTTTCATGGGAATTGTTTGAGGAATGGTTTCTAGAGAGGTACCTTTTAGAGAAATTCATTGAGCGTCAGCTCAACGAGTTCAACGCCTTACGACAGGGAGGTCATACGATGCCCAAGTACGAGGCCCGTTTTATGGAGCTGCTTCGATATGCTTCCCACCTTAACACGGAGAAACTTAAGGTCAACAGATTCGTGCTCAACCTTAACAGTAGCCTATGTGCAAAGGTTAGGATTTTGATGCCCCAAACCTTGCATGATTCCATCCAGAAGGCCCTCATATCAGAGGAGGAGCTTATCAGCGGGGGTCAGACCAGGACTCCAGTGAGACCAACAAGGCAGGTTTCATCTGGAGCACAACAACATTAGACACCAGCGAGATATATGCCGAGATATTGTGGCTTCCAGAGGGGATCCACTTTTACTACACCTCGGTGACCGACGCCTCAACAATAAACACCTTATCAAGGACCACAACATCAGCAGCAGCGTAACCCACAACAACACCAGTTTAGGCTTGTTCAACAGAACAGACTAGGGTTCTAGGCTGGTGGGCCGTCATCTTCTACTTTGGGTACCAGGACTACTCGACCGTAGAAGGAGTGTTGGACGTGTGGGGAGCCACACTACCAGCATGATTTCCCTATGGAGAGGACTAGAGTGTCCGAATCAGCCAGACCCACTACCATGGGAGATATGGGCAAGACCCATCGGATTCATGCAATGGTGAATAACTGCAAGGCAGAGCATCAGTCGATTGTGCTCGAGACGATAGGTACCGTCGCTGACCAGACCCTTAGTATTTTGATAGATCCCGGTGCTATCGAGAGTTTCATTTCTAGTGCAACGCTAAAAATGATTAAGGTAAAGGAAGTTGAACAGGACGGGTTTAGCTTTGTAGAGATGGCTTTGGGAGCCAAACAAAAGGTTGGAGGAAAGGTTAGGGGTTGTGTCCTTAACCTGGGAGAGTTTTTCACCAAGGCCAACCTATACGTCACGATCCTAGGATCTTATGATATCGTGATTGGTATGGACTGGTTGGAATCGCATGAGGTGATACTCAACTATAAGACAAAGCAATTGAGCTTGGTCGATGACGAGGGATAGAGACATGTGATTGTAGGATGGAACCAGGGAGTTTCCCTGAAGTTCATCTCTTCCTTGCAACTTTGGAAGAGCATGCGCAAGGGGTGCAAGATTTATGCGATCCTTACATTAAATGAGAAGGGAGTAGCAGAAGGTCTAGAACACCTTTCGATGGTGAGAGAGTTTGTAGACATGTTTCCGGAGGAGTTACCTAGGATGCCACCATAGAGGGAGTTGGAGTTTACCATAGACCTCAAACCGGGAACTGAGCCAATATCAAGAACGCCTTATCGGATGTCGACCCCAGAGTTACAAGAGTTGAAAATGCAACTGAAGGAGTTGCTGGACCTGGGACTGATAAGTCCTAGTGTGTCACTATGGGGTGCACCTGTTATTTTCATACAAAAGAACGACAGATTGTGGAGGATTTGCATTGACTACCGTCAACTGAACAAGGCTACGATCAAGAATCAATATCCATTGTCAAGAATTAATGACCTCTTTGATCAAATGAAGGGTGTGACGGTGTTCTCCAAGATCGATTTGCGATCAGGGTATCACCAGTTACAGATCAAGGAGGATGACATCCCTAAGACCGCCTTTAAAATGAGGTTTGAACATTACGAGTTTATTGTTTTATTGTTTGGACTGACAAACGCCCCAGGGGTATTTATGAGTTTGATGAACGGGGTGTTCCACGAGTAGTTGGACAAGTTAGTCCAAGTGTTCATTGACGATATTTTGATTTACTCTTGTACGATGGAGGAGCATGACGAGCACTTGCACTTGGTGCTACACCGTTTGTGAGAGAACAAATTGTATGGAAAGTTGTCCAAATGCTCATTTTATCAATCGAAGATTCGCTACTTAGGGCATGTCATCTCTGGTGAAGGCATTTTCATGGATCCAGCCAAGGTCAAGGCTATTATGGAATGGCCTGCATTGACAAATGTCCAAGAAGTGCGCAACTTCATGGGTTTAGTAGGATACTATAGACGGTTCATCGAGGGATTTTTGAAGATAGCAAATTCGATCACGGAATTGCAGAAGAAGAACAAGAAGTTTGTTTGGACCGAGAAATGTGCTAAATCATTTCGGAGGCTCAAGGAATTGTTGACAACTACACTGATACTAAAGGTCCCTGACATGGATGCAGAATTCTTGGTATGCACTGACGCATCCAAGGAAGGCTTAGGCAGAGTCTTGATGCAAGACGGATGAGTGATTGCTTACATTTCAAGGAAACTGAGAAGGCATGAGGAGAACTACACAATGCACAATTTGGAGTTATTAGCCATTCTATATGCCTTGAAGGTTTGGAGACACTACCTTGTTGGATGAAAATTTGAACTAAAGACTAACCATTGTGGACTACAACACATATTTACACAAAGTGAATTGAATGCATGACAATGACGTTGGTCGGAATTTCTTAGTGAGTATGAATTTGAGATTACTTACATAAAAGGAATAGTGAACCGAGTCATGGATTCATTGAGTCAAAGGCCATGCATATTTTTGGTGTTTCCTCTTCAGATGGATCTACGTGAAAAGATTCTATCGTTACAGCATGACGACGACTGGTACGAAGAGGTCAAGGGTTTTATCGGACAAAACACAATGATGGTACCACGATTTGAGGGATTTTCATTTGATAGCGATGGATTATTAAGGTTTAAAGGTCGGATCTACGTATTTCCCAAGGATGAGTTGAGGATGTCGATCATAAGAGAGGCTCATAGAGCGGTATACATGGCTCATCTAGGACTCATGAAGATGAGGGCAGACCTTAAACCCTTATTCTTTTGGAAGGGAATGAAGGCCGACATAGTCAACTTTGTGGCCAGATGCCTAGAATTTCAGCAGGTAAAGGCTGAACATAGACACCCAACAAGATTACTACAACCACATGCCATTCCGGAATCGAAATGGGAGGTTATTTTGATGGATTTTATTGTTGGATTGCCATTGACGGGAAGGATGCATGACTTGATTTTTGTAGTAGTAGACACTCTGACGAAGAGTTCTCACTTTATTCTTGTGCCCATGATGTATCAGGCACCTGACATAGCTAGAGTGTTCATCAGTGAGATTGTGAGGCTACATGGCATACCTAAGAGGATTATATCCGATCGAGGATCAGTGTTTACTGGATGATTTTCGACAAGTTTCCAAGAGGCCTTGGAAACCCAACTTAACTTTAGTATTGCATATCACCTGGAGACCGATGGGTAGACCGAATGAACGAACCAAAACTTGGAGGACATGTTGCGCATGTATGTGATGGACCAACAAAAGTGTTGGGAAGAATTTTTTCCACTAGTAGAGCTCACTTACAACAATAGTTACCAGAGCACCATTAAAATGATGCGTTTCAAGTTTCTTTACGGGCGACCGTGCCAGACTCCTTTGTGTTGGGATCAACTTGAGGATAGGTTCCTGGTGGGACCAAAAGTGATCCAAGAAATGGAAGAGCAAATGAAAACAATAAAACAAAGGATTAAAGAATCACATGATCGACATAAGAGTTATGCCAATGTGTGTTGTGTCGACTGTAGTTACGAGGTCGGCGATCTAGTCTTCTTGCCAGTTAAACCGCATAAGAGTTCAATCAAGTTTGGGAAAGGAGCTAAACTCTCCCCTAGGTTCATGGGACCTTTCAATATTGTGGAGAGAAAGGGGCCAGTGGCCTATCGACTAGCCTTTCCTGATTCTTTGAGGCGTATGCACAATGTTTTTCATGTATATGTTTTGAGACATTATATTAGTGATCCTACACATTTTATTGACATTAGTTCCTTGCAGGTATTGGATGAGGGAGTGCTCATGGCTGAGCGAGTACACATCTTAGATCATCGCATTCGACAGTTACAACGTCGAACGGTAGATTAGGTCAAGGTCCAGTGGGACAATTATAGTTCGCACTCAGCGACCTGGGAGGACGCATATGATATGCGCCAACAATGTCCATTTTTTGTTTTATAGATAGACATATGATACTAAGAAACACTTTATTTCAACATATATACTGTGAAACTTCGGGATGAAGTTTAGACCGAGAGGGGGGTGTATGTAACATCCCACTCTGGCGCACTGAGAAAACTTATTCTTTGAGGACACTTTCTCGCAAGTGATCCAGATTATTATGATATTAAAACTTTTGGTTTTGATTATGAGGGATTATGGGATGATGACATGTTGTTTTACCACTTGACATAGATAGGTGCTATTGGCTCAGTTTTACTGAGTGTGCAGGGTTTTGGACCTTGAGGATGCAGAGGCATCGATGGAAATCCTTGGACTCTGGATTGAGTCAGGGAGTGTGCCATTGGGGTTTGATTGTTTTACTGTGATATTAGTGCATCTGATTAGATGATATGATGTGGATATGTTCTGACATGATTTTTTGATGATGCATGCTCATGATAGCTTGCCAACCAGACTCACATATGGAGTAAAGGGGTCACACACGACTACCAGAGATGTTGAGGGAGAGGTGTGGACAACAGCCCTGCCACAGCCTACTAGCACTCCCGCCATGGCTCAAACTGTAGGTTAACGATTACCTACTTCGAGAGGACCCACGATGTTGTGAGGCAAGATTGTGACAGTCGCTCATGATGATATTAAGGGGCACTCAATAAGGTGGGGGCCTTATTCCTTAGAAGCGCTTAGTCTCCCACAAGTTCACCTGGAAGAGTGTTGACTCCAGAGGTTATTGATGTCTACCAATCAGTCAAGAGGCAAGTCTCACCCTTGGACCACATAGTGCATCTTTAAGGGCACGTCGTGCAAAGGAATAGATCAGGCGAGTGGCACCCTTGGAGCACCTAGTGCGTCCTGAAGGGCACATTGCGTTGTTGATGATAGAGGGATGAACCTAGAAGGCCTTAGGACAATTAACGTGTTGAGTATTTTTAAAACAATTTCCCTAATTGATTGTTTCCCAATACAAAATCTAAGGTCTAAGTCTAAATTACGCTAGTGATAAAATTTAGTCTACCTTAAAAAAAATTAAAAGAATTAAATAAATAAATAAATAATAATGTTTAAAATAAAAACAACTTAGGTGATAATTATGATCTTCATAAAATCTATAACATGAAGGGAGTAAGAAATTAATTTATTCATAAAAATGAAATATGTGGTTATAAAATGTAATGAGGGAATTAAATGTTTTATCTTTTTGATAATATAAATTTTACTAATTTAATGATAAAAGGGAAAGGGGTTAAATTCCACTCCTGCCTTTTAGTTCTAAGTAAAAAGGGGAAAGAGGGAAAATAAAAATAAAATAAAAATAAAATAGGAAACTAGGGAAAAGAGGTAGCATAAAAGGAGAAAAAGGGGAACTTAAGGGAAAAAGCGGGAAGTCAACTTAGTAAGGTATCCACTTTTAAGAGCTTTCTAATTTTAAACTGAACTAGCAATTTCATAATAGGGAAAGCCTTTATAACCTGTAAGGGAATGTAGGGACACCTAGGAGTGATTCTAGGAGTAACTCTAGGTGGATGAGGGAAATAAAGATATTTACTTAATTAAAGAAATTAATTAATGGAGGAATGTAGGGGATGAGGGACACTTGTATGGAGAAGAATATTTAGGAATTTATTTTAAAAACTTTAATTAAATGAGATTTTAGGAAAGGGAGGAAGTGGGAAATTCTATATAATGAAGGAAGGAGAAGGAGAAAGATCATCTTCTATTTGCGTAACGTTACGCTACAGAAATATTGACTTGACTGATTTACTTGTGGGAGTTGGGATACCCAGCTTGGAGAGGAGTGGTAGCTCAGCCTTGCGAGGCGAGATGGTAGCTAGACGTAACCTATGGATAGTGTGTGTGGCCCCTTTGCGGCTCGGGGGGCTAAGGGGGAAGAAGAGTACCCCTAGCATTGGTTGGGAAGTACTGGTGAAGTCTCGACGGTCGGCGAGCGGGAGTTGCATGGAGCGTGGGATGTCATTCGAAGCGAGCGATCAGGCAATGATACAATCTTTTATTTTCTAGAGTAAAACGCATTAAGACTTATGCTTGGATCTACCCATTGATTTGTAAAGAGATTGAATGTTTAGATTGATAGTGGACCCCTTTTTCTTAGCCTAGCTGATTGTTTGGTTGATTGATTTCCCATGGCTTTCATCCTCGCATGACTCGACAGCCCTATGGTTGACTGTGACCCATGTGATTGTTTTCTTATAATCCCTACCACGCCAGTCCTCGCCTAAGAAGTCGGTCAGGAGCCTGATCTACGGTCATTTCCTTAGCATTAAAAGACCTATGGATCTCAATGCTCTTCTTTTCTGTGTGAGGATGGTGATGCGAAGGTGAACCTTTAGCCGTCTCCCTCTGTTGATGTCCTTGCCAGTTTGATGACTTGCATCCTTCATCACGGCCTCTGTGTTTGGATTACCTTGCTTCCTTGTTGTTTATCTTCTTCACCCCGACTGATAGAATCCCTGTGATCCCTTCGATGAGTTAACCTTATGTCCCTGGCATTCTTTTAGTGTTGTCAGCATTTATATATTGATAATCTGAAATGAAATAATATTTAACATCATATATGTGTTTGGATCTTGTTGGATTGAATGGTTTTTCTTTATTTATTTACATTAGCGATGTTAGATGGGTAACTGATGTAAAAAGGGGTAACTCGGTCGTTGTAATTCAAAATGGGTGAGAAATATTTATCCTTCATTGATTCCATTATGTGAAGGATGAAAAGTTTTAGCCCTGCATTGCTTATTAATGGCCACTCTAGCCTTCTTCCTTCCTCATTTCACTGGTGAAATTTTATGGTGTCATTATCTTCGTTGTGTAAATTTTACTGTGTAAATATATCACTGTTTGAATGGTAAATTTTACTGTGTGAATTAATGTGTAAAATCTAGCCTTGCACTCCATCCCTTAAATGGTGAAATTCATTGTGTAAAGACCATGCTGGAAAATTCGTTTCTATACTTACCGACTGTCTATTTCCATTCACCTTGAGCCTTCTTGTTCCCTTACTTATTAACAACCCTCTTCGCCTGTTACACCTTATGATTCCATGTCGCATAGCTCGTACACACCTTACTCTTTGGGACTTCTGGTTCAGATAATAGTGATTAGACTTTTTCTTTTCCTTCAACAGATAAATGAGCCATACCGGGACTGTAATGGATGTTTTTATTTTTTCTTTCAAACTTACTAGTCCTTCATTTCTTGTGTTTCACCCATGCTATATGTCTATTCTTTAGGAACATAGTGTATGAATGGGCCTCATATGGATCCCTCCTTGGAACTTGGTGTGTGTTGGTCACTATAATTGCTTATTAACTAAACAATCAAGGGCTACATAAATTGTCAACCCAGGGAATTCTGTTATTTCAAAGGTAAACACGCACTATATATGCTCAATCTCAAAAGAAACCTAGATTTGTAGTAAAAACATATCAATCACACTTTGTCTTGAACAAACTGGAGTTCTAACTTGAATTATAGGAAAGCAACCTACCTATTGTACAGCTTAAAGAAATGATTAATTGAAGAATCCTAGATTACATTAAAATAACAACAAGATGCTGCAACAGGAAAGACCAACTATTCTGTAACCAGAGAACAGGACCCTAATTCCCAAGAAGGAACCTTCAACACCTGTTTCTGATCATCACACTTCATGAAATCATTGCTTTACTGAAACAATTGACACACATTGAAGACTAACTAACTCTTAACAAAGAACAGGACCCTAATTCCTAAGAAGGAATCTTCAACACCTGTTTTTGATTAGCACACTTCCATGAACTCATTAAAATAATTGACATGTACTGAAGGCTAACTATCTCTAACAGAGAATAGGACCCTAATTCCCAAGTAGGAACCTTCAACACCTGTCTCTGATTATCAAGCTTTCATAAATCCACCAAGCAAGGTTGCTAACTAGAATGATTAACAGTTACTCAAACATGAATCATATGAAAACAATGTAACAGCAAGACAAAGTTCAGTAAAGTAGTGTATCAGCAAAACAAAGTTCAGTAAAGTAATGTTTCAGAAAAACAGAATTTAATCAAAGCATAAACATAAATAATACTAACACACTACAAAGATAATGGGTGAATCTTGTGGAGAAGGTGGGCCCTCCCTTCTCACAAGATCCCCCTGAAACGAAAGGGAATAGAGGGAAATGCTCAGAACAGTCTTTTATTCATCTGTCAATCTATCATATTACAATCTGAAATGAAATACGTCCTTCTCTATAAATCCTTCTTATCAAAAATAGAAGATGCTCCTCTAATGATGATTTCCTCTTATAAAGAGGAGAATCCCTTCAATACAATTTGATCAACAAATTATAGGTGTATATCTCAGTCCTATTCTTAGTCGGATCGACTTTCTAAACTGGAATAGGATACCCTAGTCTCTCGCAACAGAATGTTATTACAAGTGCTGAGTGAGGTGTTCCTATGGCGGTTGGAGTAACAGCTTCTTTATTTTTCTTCTTGTTACGACTATTGTATGTTGTTTCAGCATCGCGAATCACGGGCTATTTCAGCAACAGGATTTGCATTCTAACTATTTCGACAACTTGGTCTCAGACATGCTAGCTCAAGGTGCGGCTGTTGTGGTCAATGTAACAGATTGTGTTCTTGTTTCAACATCATTGACCACGGACTGTGTAACAACTTCTTCTGTGTGAGTTTCAACATTGTTGACCACTGCCTGTGTAACAACTTCTTCTGTGTGAGTTTCAACATCATTGACCATGGACTGTGTAACAACTTCTTCTATGTGAGTTTCAACATCATTGACCACGGACTGTGTAACAGCTTCTTCTGTGTGAGTTTCAACATCATTGACCACAGAGTGTGTAACATCTTCTTCTGTCTGATTTTCTGTTTCAGCCACGGGGTTGCGTGCTTTAACTGTTTTAGCAACGAGCCTCAATGCTAATCTGCAGTTTGAACTGTTTCAACACTTATGCATTTATGATTAATGGTTAAGTACGAGAGTAATGTAAAATTATATGAAAAACATATTAAACATATAGTAAAGAGAAGAGACGTTGTATACCTCTAGAAAGATAGGCTAAGGTGATAATGTAAGTTTAAATGTGAGTGAAACAAGGGTGTAAAGGTAGCAAAAAGTGTGAGCAAAAAGGTACATTGTGTGGTCCTAACATCCCCCCCAACTTAAGATGTTGCATGTCCTCAGGCAACTTCACTCTGAATCAGAATCTGAATACTGACTTTGAGTGTGAAAGTTACTCAAGCAGTAGCTGTGGAAGGTGATTTCTGTTGAAGCTCTGAACCCTTGAACACATTGTAACCTTTGCCAAGCTACTGTTTCGGTCTTCTTGGGAAACTTATAATGAATTTGATATTTCTCTGCTGGCATCCAAAGGATAGGAAAATGAAACTGGTACCCTATCCATCTTTCAACACATTGCTAAACACACTTGATGTAGCTAGGTACCCTGGAGAGTGCTATCTCAAGATTAGTGGGGCTAAAAGGGTTGTGTTCCTGTCTTTTCTTAGTATACTGTTGCCAAAATATGTTGTTTGTCTGTAGGGAAGAAATCTCTATTGATTTAATGAAATGTCGACACTCTTGAAATACTGATGTCTGCAGTTGCTGAATGTGTTGAGTCATCCCAGGTTGCTTTAAAAACTGATAATATTTTGTAACAAAGGTGGTAACATTTTGTGGTGCTGGCCTTATCTAGAGAAGGCGGTTATCCTCATTGTGCTTGGCAGCTATGAAGTCGTCCTGCCATATAATCTGATTGTTAATAAAGGAGGTGAGTGCCCAAATCTAGATGTCACCGACCAGAGGATTAAGGTTAAGCTGTCTGTTCTCAGGGATGGCCTCATTATGAAAATATGCTTCACAAAGGAGGTGTTGATCCATGGTAGAGGCTTCTGCAAAGGTTTTAATAAAATCTGTTGGATTTAATACTGCACGAGATCTGCCTTCTTTGACTTCTTTTATCTAAAACCATGTATGTTGTTCCATAAGGAACAGAGAGTAATTACAGGATGGTTTCCTTGCAACCAATAGCTTTTGTGCCAAGTCAAATATCAAGAACAATCTACCTTTTAGCTCTTTATTCTGTTTCTTAAGGGAACGATATTCCTGGCGTGTTTGCTCTAAAGCTTCCCAATTTGAGTAGATATGATTTATCCAGATCTGTCTGTGTTCCTGCAGGCTTTTGGCCTGTGTAACAACAAACTCTTTTTTCCATTTATGTATTATTGCCTGCTCATCCCATGGCTGAGTTTTTGTTTTAGTGTTGCAAGTAGTAGGCTGAGGTAAGGTCTGAGTAGATTGTTCCACAAAAGTGTGGATATTGATCTGGCTGGGAGGGGTGGATTCCTCAATAGGCACTGTTTGTACATCTTTGTTAACAAAAGTAAGGGTTTTAGATTTGACATTTGTTGCAGGCTAGGGCTCAGTCTTAATTTTGGAAGGTCCTGCTGGTTCTTGTGTAACAACAGGGTGTTCTTCTTTGACTGTAAAAGTTGAAGGTGCAGGGGGAGCTCCTGGCATTGGAATTTGAGTTATTTTGTTGCTTTCTTAATAGTAGATGTCCCCACATTGACTGCACATATATTCTTTACATGGGATCTCTGTTGTAGTCCCCTCTGACATGGTTGCTATGCGAGCTAGGGTTTGCAAGTTAAGTTCCCTCTCATATTCTTCCTTTGCCATGGATAGCTCTTGCTTGTAGGCTTCCAGTTCAGACCTTAGGAACTCATTTTCTTGCAAGACAGAGGCCATTGTTGGTTCTGGTTGAGGGATGACTGGTTCTTGTGTATTAGTCACAACCTCACTAGCTGGTTCTTGTGGAGAAGCTATAGGAACAATAGTTGATTCTTTTGTTTCAGATTCTTGATGTAAAGAAAGTAATGTTGCAACTCCCTGAGCATCTGATTCCCGTGTCTCAATAACAATATCAGCAGTTGGTTCTTGTGTTTCAACTGTAGTTGGTTCTTGTGTGCCAGCTATAGCTGGTTCTTTTGTTTCAGCCACTGAATGAGTAGTTGGTTCTTGTGTTTTAGCTACTAAATGGGTAGTTGGTTCTTGTATTTAAGCTACTGAATGAGTAGCTGGTTGTGTTTCATCTACTGGGTTTGTAACGGATGATATCGCAACATACTGGGTGTCTGGTTCTTTTGTTTCAGTTCCCGTGGGTGGAATAGGCAAAGATTCTGGCATTTGGGAGGTTAGAGGTGTACGGGGTATTAGTTAGATGGGTTGGGGGTCTAGGGCAATGGCAGTAGTGGCTTCCCTTGTTGAGGCCTTTGTTCATTTTCTTTGTAAAAAGGGTGGAAAGAAAGGAATTCACTTTCGTTTATGTGGGGGCTTTTACTCAATGATGGGGCAGGGAGAATTGTCTAGTTCATAATCATCACTAAGAATATAAAGGGAAGGGGTGGATGATTCTGGTAAAATGTGGGGTGGACTTGGTATGGTAGGGGGGTTAATTGGACTGATTGGCTCTGTAGGCGGACTGTTAGGTACTTCTGGAGAATCTGGAGGGTTCTGTGGTTGCTATTCCTGAATATATTCAGGAATTTTAGCAGCTTCTTGAGGATTTATGGGTGGGTTGTTTAGTGGAGGGCTTTGTTGGGAAAAACCCTTTTGGATAAGCAGTTGAATGAGACGGTGGTGTGTGAGTGAAAGGGTGGGATCTTTAGCCTTTCTACAGTAGTGCAACATATTTTTAAGACAACAGAGCAAATAATAAGGAATGTTCACCAATCTATTATGCTGTAAGTGAGACAAAAGGACAAAATCATGCTGGTAGACTACCTGGTATCGGCCTTCACAGGTAAGGTAGTGTTTGATGAATTTTTCAACTTCCATCCATGGAGGCGGCAATGAGCTAAGTTGGACACCCCGGCCTTTATGTTCAATTTGTTCCCCTGGGAAGAGGAAATCCTACTGGGCATTCATAATGATATGTTTGCGGCTGAACATACGAATGCCATTGGTAGGGAGACCCGAAACCTGTGCTATATCCTCTTCTGTAACTGAAATCAGAACCCCTTGAACAATGGAATGGTCTTCCTGGAGATTTTGAGCAAATTGGAGAGCCTGTTGTTGATCATACCACTGGAGTCTCTGAAAATAACCGATCCATCCTACCTGTAGAAAAAATTGATAGGCTACTGGATAGTGTTCTAACAGGGCTATCGTGGCGGGTTCGTACCATATAACAGAGACTCCCATATCTACCAACTTGGTAAAATAGACCGTCAAAGAGTTTGAGTAACAACTTCTGTGCAGAGTGAGTTTTCCGAGTGAAGGCATGCAAATGGTGGTGAAACACATGAAAGGATGGTAAATAGGAATGGTGGTGGTTGATACATGTGAAATGATGGTATAAAAGTTCGATATTTCCTCCCCCCCTTTTAAGTGTGGCTCATAATGATTTTTCATGAGTGGTAATGATGAGTTGGAATCTTCTCATTAACTATAGCTTAATTGTATTTACATAAAATTTACATACCTCGCCTTTACCTTTTGATTTGTACTTCAAACAAAATATAATGCCTGTGCATAATAGTTCTAGCAGTGGCCGTGGTGGGGACTTTTGATTTGTTAGATTGAATTGTATCGAGGATATGTTGACTGGAAGGACAAAGTGTAGTATAAGAGCGCAAAATCTTATTGACAGAGAATGTTGAAAAGTTGGTGTTTCAGCAACAGAAAAGAAAGGGCGAAACAATTGTTGGACGGTGTTGTTTCATCAATGGAAACTGTGAAGAATTGTCGGACTGTAGTGTTTCGGAAATGGGGAGAAGGTGAAAAGTTGATGACGATGGTGTTTCAGAAATGGGGGGGAAAGGTTGTTGAACAATGGTGTTTCAGCAATGGGGAAAATGGTGAAAGGTTGTTGAATAACGATGGGGGAAAATGGTGTGGAAGATTGCTGAATAGTGGTGTTTCAGCAATAGAAAGAAGGGCGAAACAATTTTTGGATGGTGTTGTTTCGTCAATGGGGAAATGTGAACAACTACTGAACAATGGTGTTTTGGTAATGGGAAAATGACAAAAAGTTGCTGACAATGGTGTTTCAGCAATGGGGAAAGAGAAAAGAATTGTTGAACAGTGGTGTTTCAATGATGGGAAAGCTTGCCTCTTCTTGAAGTAGGATCATCCTTTTTTAGTAGGCCTTTTCTTTGATCGAGAATCTACAAAAATAAAATTGTAACATGGTATTTCTTGATAAGGATTATTAGTAAACGAAATCAAATCTAATACTAAAGAAATTAACTTAAAAATAATTAATTGCAATGAGGGGTAGGAGCCCCCTCTAAAAAGAGGTAATGAGAGTCTGCCACGCATGTGGCCTTAAAATCTTCTTTGCAAAATAGGGCACTGGTACAGACGGAACCGATGACCATTTACAAGTAACGGTGTTTTAGAGTCATCGATTGTGAGGAGCCTTACTGTTCCATTAGGGAAAACAGTGTCTACTTCGTAAGGTCCAAGCCATCTTGTACATAGTTTCCCTTGAAATTATTTGAACCGAGAGTCATACAGTAGGGCCCAATTACCTTTTTGGAACT
Source organism: Picea engelmannii (assembly GCA_009831015.1). Taxonomy (NCBI): domain Eukaryota; kingdom Viridiplantae; phylum Streptophyta; class Pinopsida; order Pinales; family Pinaceae; genus Picea; species Picea engelmannii. Next base: position 764,591 of record ML777387.1, on the reverse strand, counting down.
ACTTGTGCTTGATATTTTTGTCATGCCATTTTGATCTTTGTTGTTGAATCATAGTTGTTTGATGAATGGAATCTAGTCTTTTTTCATCCAATTCATTGAGCTGTTGCAACCTGGTTGTCTGTGCATCGATCAAATCAAGGTTGACAGCTGAAGCAGTCCTTAAGGTTTTGATTTCAAATTCCACAGGGAAGACAACACTATTTCCATAAACTAATTCATAGGGAGAGAATCCTGTAGTATTTCTCCAGGTAGTTCTGTAGGCCCATAATGCTTCAGGGAGTCTATAAGACCAATCCTTTCTGCTTTCCTTCATTGTTTTTGTGAGAATGGCTTCTATTACTTTATTTGTGCTTTCCACCTGTCCATTGGCTTGGGGGTGGTATGTTGTAGTCATTCTATGTTGAATATGATATTTTTGAAGGGTGGCTTTAAAGCCATGAGAAGTGAAAGGAGGTCCTCCATCTGTAACTAATTCTCTTGGCACTCCAAATCTGATGAAGATATATTCAAATAAGAAATCTATAACTAATTCTTCAGTCGCTCTATGGAGTGCTTTAGCTTCCACCCATTTGGTCATATAGTCTATGTAGACCACTATGTAAACTTTTTGATTGGATGGGGGGTTAATGGGTCCTACAAAGTCTAAGGCCCATGTTTAAAATGGTTCAAGTACTATCTGGGGGTTTAATGGAATTTCATCTCTATGATTAGGTTGGCCCATTCTTTGGCAGCTATCACAGGCCGGACATATTTCTTTGCATATTTAAAAAGTGAGGGCCAGTAATACCCCATCCTAAGAATTTTATGTGTTGTTCTCTTATCAGCAAAATGATCTCCACAAGGGCCATCATGAAAAGCTTTTATTAAATTATAAACCTCATCTTCACTAATGCACCTTCAGATTTCTTGATTAGGTCCTGTGTGAAAAAGACACCCACTTATCCAGCTGTACCGAGCACTTTGTTGAATGATCCTTCTTTTCTCTCGATGGGATAGGTGTGGTGGTAACTTCCCTGCAACCAAATAGTTAGCGATGTCTTCATACCAAGGTGAGTGAGAAGAAACTGCAAATAGATATTCATCAGGAAAGGAATCATCTACTGGGGTATCATCACCAGGTTTTATCCGAGAAAGGAAATCAACAACTACATTTTCTTTTCCTGGTCTATCTACAATTGTAATATCAAATTCTTGCAATAATAGTAACCATTTGGTGACTCGAGCATTTGTGATAGGTTTGTTCATTAAATATTTGATAGTTGAGTGATCAGTATGGACAAAAGTAGAGTAGCCAAAAATGTAATGTCTAAATTTATTAATGGCATAGATAACTGCTAAGAATTCCTTTTCGGTAACTGTGTAATTGAGTTTAGCAGGAGTCATGTTCTTGCTAATGAAATAAATAGCATAAGGGAGATGATTTTCTTCTTGTTCCAAGATAGCTCCTATTGCAGTATCCGAAGCATCAGAGGATATATGAAAGGGGAGTGTCCAATCAGGTCCTCTAAGAATAGAAGTTGTAGATAACTGATGTTTAAGTGTATTAAATGCTTCCTGACAAGAATTAGTCCATTTGAATTCAACAATTTTCATCAGTAACACAAACAAGGGAGAAGCTATTTAGAAATTTTTTTGATAAATCTTTTGTAGTATCCAACATGTCCTAGAAAACTTCTTACCTCTATTTGGTTTTTGAAATTAGGAAGGTCTTTAATGACTTGTATCTTGGATGGATCCACCTAAATTCCTTGAGATGAGATAAATTGTCCAAGCACTATTCCTTCACTCATCATCATATGTCATTTTTCTTTACTTAAGGAGAGTTGGGCTTGTATGCATCGTTTAAGCACTTTCTCAAGGTTTTGTTGTGCTTCCTAAAAAGAAACACCATAAGGAGTAAAGTCATCCATAAAAATTTCCATAGATTCATTAAGCATATCCGAAAAGATTCCTAAAACTACTCTTTGGAAGGTTGTTGGTGCATTACATAGTCCAAATGGGAGAACTCTATAAGCAAAGGTTCCCCAAGGGCTAGTAAAAGTGGTTTTATCTTGATCTTGAGGTGCAATTTTGATCTGATTATACCCACTGAAACCATCTAAAAATGAGAAAAATTTCTTCCCTGACAAACTGTCTAACACCTGATCAATGAATGGTAATGGAAAGTGATCTTTCCAAGTTTCTTTATTTAAGGCTCTATAGTCCACACATACTCTCCATTTCCCATTTTTCTTAGGAACTATTACCAATGGGGACACCCATTCACTGTTTGATATAGGATATATAAACCCTGCATTGAGAAATTTTTGAAGTTCTTCTTTAAGGATTTCTCTTAAATTAGGGTTCATTCGTCATTGAGATTGGTATATCAGTCAACAATCTTCCTTAATATATATTCAATGAGTACATAATTCGGGAGAGATTCCTTTCATATCTGTATAATCCCATGCAAATGCTTCTTTATTTTCTAGAAGTAACTTCATTAATTGTTGTGTTTCAACATCTGTCAAATTAGGGTTTATGTTCAATGTTTTGCCAGGTTCAATTTCTATTGGTATGCTTTTAGAAGAGATGGTGTCAGATGTTTGAGGTGGGTTTTCAGAGTTAAGGTTTTCCTGATTACTGACTCCAACAATGCAACTAGTTGGTTATGAGTTTCTGGAGTCACAAAGGAGGGTTCAAAAATAAAATTATTAATTACTTCATCCTCGGTGGAGTCTTTAAGGCTTAGAGCTTGTCCGATAGTCAATATGGGTTGAGTAAGTTGATCATCAAAGTCTACCCATACAGAATTATCATTATTAATCAGGGGTGTAGCATGAGGG
>ML777387.1:747167-759669 GCA_009831015.1 Picea engelmannii | reverse complement strand
GTTTTAATTTTTGAGCATTGGAAATGTAATCATAACTTCTGCATAATATATCAAACTCAAAAAGGAACTCATCAGGATCTTCTGAAGACAAACCATGAAAGTTAGGTAGTGTTGAGAGTGGAATGTTCTTCATGGGGGCTACCCCTCTAGGAAGATCACCAATAGGAAATCCTAATGTGGAGAAAGAGTTTTCATCATTTACCTCTCCTTCAGGACTTGCCTGTTCTTCCTGATGCAATTATTCATTGTACTCATCCATGTTTTCTTCTGTCTGCTCCCCTGCTACACTTGCTCTGTCCTCAATGTTTCCTGCTAGTTTGTCAACTGTATCAGGACTCCAAACTTATTTCCCCGTTTCAAAGTTGGCTTGAAATGAAGGATGGGATTTTTGTTTCCGGAGGTTTGGTCGTTGAGCAACAGATTCAGACTTTGATATAATCTCGTCAATATAAGTCTTTCTTCCTCCTCTTCCTCTGCCCCTGCCACCTGTAGGGTCAGTGTCTTTGGGGTCTCCACATCCTCTCATGCAATCTTTGTATCTAAAAAATCATAAGTGCTTTTGAAATCTACAATTACCTTCCCTAGCAACGACGCCAAAATGTTGGTCACTATAATTGCTTATTAACTAAACAATCAAGTGCTACATAAATTGTCAACCCAGGGAAGTCTGTTATTTCAAAGGTAAACACACACTATATATGCTCAATCTAAAAAGCAACCTAGAGTTGTAGTAAAAACATATCAATCACACTTTGCCTTGAACAAACTGAAGTTCTAACTTGAATTACAGGAAAGCAACCTACCTATTGTACAGATTAAAGAAATGATTAATTGAAGAATCCTGGATTACATTAAAATAACAACAATATGCCGCAACAGGAAAGACCAACTATTCTGTAACCAGAGAACAGGACCCTAATTCCCAAGAAGGAACCTTCAACACCTGTTTCTGATCATCACACTTCATGAACTCATTGCTTGACTAAAACAATTGACACACGTTGAAGACTAACTAACTCTTAATAGAGAACAGGACCCTAATTCCTAAGAAGGAATCTTTAGCACCTATTTTTTATTAGCACACTTCCATGAACTCATTAAAATAATTGACATGTACTAAAGGCTAACTATCTCTAACAGAGAACATGACTCTAATTCCCAAGAAGGAACCTTCAACACCTATCTCTAATTATCAAGCTTTCATAAATCCACCAAGCAAGGTTGCTAACTAGAATGATTAATAGTTACTCAAACATGAATCATATGAAAACAATGTAACAACAAGACAGATTTTAGTAAAGTAGTGTATCAGCAAAACAAAGTTCAGTAAAGTAGTGTTTCAGCCAAAAAAAATTTAATCAAAGCATAAACAGAAATAATACTAACACACTACAAAGCTAATGGGTGAATCTTGTGGAGAAGGTGGGCCCTCCCTTCTCACAAGATCTCCCTGAAACAAAAGGGACTAGAGGGAAATGCTCAAAACAGTCTTTTATTCATCTGTCAATGTATCATATTACAATCTGAAATGAAATACATTCTTCTCTGTAAATCCTTCTTACCAAAAACAGAAGATGCCCCTCTAATGATGATTCCCTCTATAAAGAGGAGAATCCCTTCAATACAATTTGATCAACAAATTACAGGTGTATATCTTAGTCCTATTCTTAGTCGGATCGACATTCTAAACTGGAATAGGATACCCTAGTCTCTCGCAACAGAATGTTATTACAAGTGTTGAGTGAGGTGTTCATGTGGCGGCTGGAGTAACAACTTCTTTATTTGTTCTCTTGTTACGAATGTTGTATGTTGTTTTAGCATCACGAATCGCGGGTTGTTTCATCCACGGGATTTATGTTCTAACTATTTGGCAACTTGGTCTTAGACATGCTAGCTCGAGGTGCGGCTGTTGTGGTCAATGTAACAGATTGTGTTGTTGTTTCAACATCATTGACCACAGACTTTGTAACAACTTCTTCTATGTGAGTTTCAACATCGTTGACCACAGACTATGTAACAGCTTCTTCTGTGTGAGTTTTAGCATCGTTGACCATGGACTCTGTAACAACTTCTTCTATGTGAGTTTCAACATCGTTGACCACAGACTGCGTAACAGCTTCTTCTGTGTGAGTTTCAACATCGTTGACCACGGACTGTGTAACATCTTCTTCTGTGTGAGTTCTTGTTTTAGCCATGGGGTTGTGTGCTTTAACTGTTTCAACAACGGGCCTCAATGCTAATCTGTAGTTCGAACTGTTTCAGCACTTATACATTTATGATCAATGGTTAAGTACAAGAGTAATGTAAAATTATATGAAAAATAGATTAAACATATAGTAAAGAGAATAGACCTTGTATACCTCTAGAAAGATAGGCTAAGGTGATAATGTAATTTTAAATGTGAGTGAAACAAGGGTGTAAAGGTAGAAAAAAGTGTGAACAAAAAGGTACATTGTGTGGTCCTAACAGTCTATAGTCACTCTAGCTGGACATGGTGTGTACTTGGCTCCTGACCTCAGACGCTTGGTTGTTTGTGAACTGAAGTTGAAGATTGGTTTTAAAAGCCCCATTATAATATCATATTTTTTCTTTGGCATAACCGTGCGAAAATTTAGCCACGAATGTTTTGCAGCTGGGCGTTTCCCCCTGTGAATTACATAACCAGGAAGGTCGTGTTGACGATGTTTCATTCCCTTAACTTGTGACTGTTGAATTTAATTAAGATATTTGCATTTTTACCTCTATTATGCTAACTGTGTTGCTACACCAACGTTCTCATTTTCCCTTGGTGTAATGTAATGCTTTACAGTCATGGTAATTTTACCATTACATACACTACAACTTCTCACCTTTTGGTACAACTGATATGGGGTTCTGTTACGTTTCAATTTTTCCTCTAAATTATACTACTCCATAATAATTCTCTTTTATTACGCATGGAAGTAATCTCATTAATTCTAATGGCAGTAAAAATTGATCTTGACGAAGTGACAGGTGAAAGGCAGTAAATTTTATGGGTTAGTAGAAACGACAGTTGGAATTCCAGGTGGTTTGCAGTAAGTTTTTTAAATAGAAATTGATGGTTGTTTTCCTTATTTCAATTATAAAATTACAAACATGAAATTCTTTTTCTTTATGATCCTATATGTTCCTTTATTAAATGAAGGCATTAATTCTTTTTCCATAATTCCTATTTTAAATAGGAAATTTCCTTATTGAAATGAAAGTTGTGAAGGTTTAATATGTGACTCACTCAAGGATTCTATATACGTATCTCACTTTATGCTTAGGTGAAATCGCCTTTAGTTGAATGGTTTTTTTCTTTAAATCCAGTGGACATCTCTCTCTCATCATTTAAAGATAATGACGTATTGGATACTGCTTGAGATATAACAATATAAATTATAGCTTTTGTTGTCATCTCAGATTTGGACTTCCTTATTTTTAAGTGCAATAACTTGAAGGACTTAATAGAGAACCTATTTTTGTTATCTTTATTAGTATTTGTTTCACTAATTAGCTACACACTACAACCGAGAGTCATTATTATTTCAACGTTTATCTGTTCGTGGATCGATTTGTTATTCTTTTTAAAAAAAAAATTTAAAAATTTTTTTTTTAAGAAGAAATTCATTGTCCCTCGATCTATATTCTTAAAAAGGATGTGCTCGAAAATAGGTTGTTGTTATAAAGAGAAAATAAAAAGATTGAACATTCAAAATCATTCCCATCTTACTTGTTGAATAAAAGAAAGTTTGAAATTTAAATTATTTTTTTTATGCAACAGTTGTTTCTAAAACAATTAGAAGCTTAGAATATTGTTTCTATTTTCATCTTCGTATTTCCTTATCTGGGATTGTAGATAACTTGGAAAATAATGAAATTTTGGTCGCATTGGGATGTTGATGTTTTCCTTAGCTTAGTCGTCTTGGTCTGATTGTGTCGGGTGGGACGTAGACACCTTCTTGTTCCTCAGAATAGTCGCCAGTCCTGAGACCTTAAATGGTTGAAATAGATGGGAACTTGGGATTGAGCGTTGCTTATGTGTCCTGGAGATCCTAACCATTGCAGGGTAGGATGGGCAGGTAGTCAGTGTTGTTTTTGTTTTCGGTTGATTTTCTTTCTTTGCTTCTAGATGATTGATGTGCATCTTAGGTCATTATGTTTTAGTCGCAGTTGCATGTGTCATGTTCGTCGTTGTGTTGCGACATAGAGTAGAATGTATTTATTACCCTTGTACACACGCGCACACACAAAAAAAAAAAAAATCGCACTTTTTATAAGAGGTTGTTGTTGTACGAAATGGGAGGTCTGTCACATTTTGTTACAAGACCTGAAAAATTATTAATGTATACAAAACATGCTCGTGTCAAAGATCGAAACAATCACAACAATTTGAATATGACAAAAAATATTGTTATGTATAAAATCAAATCAATAAACATGTAATTTACAAAAGGAAACTCTCAATCCTAGATAATCAAGTGTGGTGTAATTACATATGATATACAACATAAAACTCCTCTCTATTGTGATGGGTCTTGATGCATTGTTTACATGTATCCCTTCCCATAATTCCTTCAATTCATCTACCAATCATTGTAGTTAGACATCCATATTGTTCACTCATCTTCTACCAGGGACTATAAGAGCCAACATAAGATGTCCATTATTCATGGAAAACCATGGGGGGATATTATTATTGATCACTACTATAGGAAAAAAAAATATTTTTTGTTTTTGAGGGAGTATGGGTTGATGCCATCCATGGATATGCTGAGTCGTGGAATTCATACTTCATCCTTGAATTTTTTATGGCATGCATCTTCTATATGCCTCATGGATATTGGATTTTTTTGGATTCTCATAACTCCCGACTCATTTCTATGTTATACATTCCATCCATGCAACATAGCTAATTCTTTGCAACAAAGAGCCTTTGAATCCCTAGGATTATTAAAATGTGCCTCAATATATTATGGGGAGGACCATGTGATTTACCCTTTTTATTTGATTTATGATATCTGTCATGCCCACATTTCAGACATATCACTTTGTCTTCATACTCTCCTCTATATAGAATACAATCATTTGAACATGCATGATATGATATGTAATCAACACCCAATATTTTCAACATCTTCTTTTCCTCTTCGCAGCTACTGAGCAAGACATTATCACTTGGAAGACCTTATCTTTGAATAACCTATAGTTAGTGGGAAATAGAAAAATACAATGTCATTTACAGTTCATAAAATCGATCATTTTTAATACCAATTGTGTGAGAATATTTCTCAAATTATAAGGGACTTAATGATGGTCAATTATCTCTATATTGTCGAGAAACAAACGTTTGACATGAAAAAAAATTATTTTAAGTTTTATAGTAACATTGTTGTCTTGAGTTGGGTATAATTTGACCATGTAGGTCCAAAGAGAGGGGTGGTGGAAGCATATTTCAAAATTTCAAATATGGTATCAGTGATATGAGCACCATCCCCTCACTCATCGTTATGGAATTCATCTAACAACATTGTCACCATGGAAGTTATATCTTGTAAATAATCATCCAACCTCTATTTCATTGACTCCATTGCCAACTTGTGAAGAACAACTATTGTTGTAGTCATTCCTAATTGATGAATTTTGATGTATTAGGAATTGAATAGGTAGTTGATTAAACCATTCTTGGTATTCCTCCTCTCTAAGTTGTTCTCTTATTGAAACCTTCTCTCAATTTGGCATTGTAGTGGGATGCAACAAAATATGATAGTTAGGTCGCTCATCATCAGAATCCTAATGTTCAAAAATATTGAACATTAGTACATCAATGATATTAGTAAGAACAATGAAATTGGTTTGCTCAAATGACATTATACCCAACATTAATTATTACCATCGCTAACCCAGGATTGCGGCGGGAAGATGGCATTTTACTATTGAAGGCATAAAGTGGTTATCTATTTTCATCTACCAAATGCTTGTGGTACGTTTCTCCTGATAAGATCTTCTAACATTTTTGAATTGGTGGAATATTATCTGCATCTGAACTCAATTCTTAATTAGGATCCGACAAATTTGGATACATTTTTATTCAAATCAACAAGGATAAAAAAATTAAATTCAATTAGATAATCGAAATACAAATAAAATATGAACTTACTGGAGATGGAAAGAGAAAAATTCACAATGGAATTTGAACAATATGGAATAGGATAGAATTTGAAGAATTGGCCATTGATATTATAATATTTTCTCCCTACATTTGAGCAAAATCAACAATAATTTTTTAAGAATAAGATGAATTTAAGTGGAAAATATATATTATCAAGTACTGGAGGTCAGGTGGATACAATTTTTTGTGCAAATAAAAATTAAGATAACTTTGAAAGCATACCAATGCACTTATTTAAACAATACACACCAATGTGTAGATAATAGTATATGTAACAACCCTAATTAATTAATTAATTGTCATAATTAAATATTTGTTGAAAGTATATTGGTTTAATTAATTAATTAATTAATTTGATGATTATATATTTGTTTAATAAAAATCCAGTTTAATAAATTATTAATTATTATTTTGTATTGGAAGATCAACCGATTAATGAAAAGAGGATAAGGTGGTTGACACCTAATTGAAGGAGGGTAGTTGAGAATTAAATGAGGGAAGAAGGTGATGAATTAGGGGAGGGGAGGATAAGGCAATGGGGGAGAGGATTGTATCTGGTTGTGGTTTTGTGGAGGAACTTGTTGTGGTTTTGCTGAGGAGTTTGTTGGAGGTCTGTCATATGGGGCACCAGGGTTGTTGGGGATTTTGGGCTCGGGCAGCCAGGAAACCGCAAGGGTTCTTGGAGCTAGGGAGCCAGAGAGGCTCTGTTTTGAGCTGGATGGGAGGAAAAGATTCAATTTCTAGGTAGTTTCAAGCAGTTTGCAACAACAAGAAAGAAAGGGACAAACTTCTTCTTCAAGAGGTATCTTACCAGTATTAATTTTTTTAAGAATGAACGTTATGTTGTGTAATCTATTTGTGACTATTTTGGACTATATAATTTTCGAATTTGATATCTAAACTGATTACATTTTCTAGTACTTCAACATAAATTAGATAGATTTGTGGTAATGCAAACATAAATAGAAATTAGATGTCATGTTCAAGAAAAGAAAAGTAATTTAGATTACAAATTTACTATTTAACTTTGAAGCCTTAGTTAAGGGCTTTACACATGGTATTAGAGCCCTACTTTAAAATCTAGGACCGAGGGCCTACCTACCCATCCATCCTCTTGACTCTTGATTGAACGCTATGTTCTGTGTCAAGAAAACAACCCTGAAAACCTACCTGAAACCCGTGAAAACTTTAAAACTGTTGGCTTGTATAAGTAGAATCCTTGAAAGGGGTTATGTAAACAAAAATGGTTAGACATGTTATCGCTCAGTTTGTAGGATAGGCTTATTATCTTGGAAGTAAGACTCAAACTGGCGTAACAGGAGCTTCCCCACCCACTGTCACCTCGATGGGGAGCTCTTTCTATTCAGGGTGGCTAATCCCAAGGGAGACGTCCCTAGTAACCTAGGCTGTTGAAGGAAAAGGACCAAGGATTAGAGGCTCAAAGGTTAATATAGGCTTTCCCTTCACAGATTACTGCCAAGAAGATAGTCAAAGAAAGGGTAATTCCACTGAGAAAGGCACCTGTTTGCGAGACAAGGAAAATAAAACTAAAACGTGTTGCAGTGGTTAGTACTTCACAATTTAATGACTATCTTTGAATATATATGAGCAATAATAAATGTAATTATTGACGAAGTCAATGATTGCTATTAAACCCAAGACTTATAATATTACTTCCTTAATAAACACAAAAGAGATATTGGCATTTAATGTATAAAATCAAATCTCTGTATTATCACAATGCAATAAATGTGCTCATAGACATATATTGTTGCTGTTGCATCACTATACTACCAAGGGTGATGTCAGCCTTAGTTCTAGGTTAGTTTTAAGAAGCAAAGAGGTGGATGTTTTGCAAATTAAGTCAATGAAATCAATCTACACATCAATGCCACATGCTATATGGAAAGGTCACAACGTTTTATACTAATTAAGAGATCAAAACAGGTGTGACGTCAGCCCTAATCTAGGTTAGGTTAGCTAGACAATAAAGGTGAATGTTTTTCTAATTGGGCCAATGAAATTGCTCAACACCTTTATGGCTATCAATGGATGACCTAGCTGCAAGTTTTAGACCAAACAAAATTTCAAATAGGGCAAGACGTCATCAACAATTAGGGTTACTTAAGTCGCTAGGGTTAGTTAGGGTTTCAATTTAAGAGTTTGAAGAAGGTTGTTTTTAACACAAAGATCTCAACGTTTTAGGTTAAGACTAGTGGCTTGGGTTAATGGAGTCAAATGGAGAGAGACTAAAGGCTTGGAAAGAATTAAACTTAAGGATGTGAGAGTTAGGTTCAATGGTGCTGCAATGGCAGGGCCACCAAATCAAAACCCTAAGGGGAGGAGGCTCATTCCGGTGTAGATAAAGCTAGGCCTCATGCTCCTCCCTCTTTCCTTAAGACTCTTTGGAAAAAATGACTAGCTATAAAACATAAATCTATGGCTGAAAAGTGTTGCTTGGGGAGAAGGCTTTTCAAACCCTAAGAGTCAAACCCTAGGTGTAAAATTAATTAGGCCTAGGATGTATTCTTTCTTCAATTTATGTTTCAAGCTAACTCAAGAAAAAGATGAACTAGTGTAGCAATGGCTAGGCTAGGTTCTTCTTAATCAAATGGATAAACAAGTCTTTATCACGGGGACATGAAGAAATGACCTACTTGTGTGCTTGCTCCCTAGGGTTTCAATGATTAAGAAAAATATTAACAATGTAACCATAAAAGTAAGATATTCTACCTACAACCATTCAATCAAGAAGTTTTGCATGCAAAATATACTTACAATTCAATGAAGAGCCAAATCAAACCCTAGTTGTAAGACCTTCCAATGATAAAAACACCATATGCATGCCAAAGATAATCCTTTCAATAGTAGCACCTCACTCCAAAAGCCAAAAATAACCAAGACAAAAGATAAGAAGAATCTCTCACAAGAGAGTGAGTTATGTTATGTCAAAATGAGAGGCAATGTCCTCTGTTTATATCATCCAAATAACCTTTAATTACAAAAATAGGTCATTAAAACAACTGACAAGGCTAACTTAACAATATTACATTATTTGTCACATTAAATGCTAAAAATGTCAAAAATGAGCCAAAAAGGGAGACGTCAGGCCCCTCTGAGGGAGACGTTGGCCCTTTCTGGGAAAGATCAGCATCCAAGGAGCAAAACGTTGGCCCCCGTGGGGCTCCTACAACCTGATACATGTGCCAAAGAAGCCCAACAAACTACCACATGCTCTAGAAATCATCCAGCCTGCCCTGGGTGGCATCCTGTCCATCAAAACCATCATCCCATCTATTGGGGTTGATCCCCCCTAGGTCAAATCTCTGCCACAGTGTCCTGGTGAGGGCGTCCTTCTGTTTTCTTCATGCAAGGGCTCATCATGACATTGTCCTACCTCTGCCATTCCAACAACCATATGATGGGCTCTTCAGCCCCATGGAGGTCCGAGCTAATCATCTCCCCATGTGTATCGGTCCTCTGGTACCTGTCTGTCGGGTATGGTCCTGCACATCAAAGACTGTGCCCTCCATGGGCTCATTAGTCCTAGATATCATAGCAATGTAAATCATATTTCATCATTAACGTTATCAAATATATGCATGAAATCCCTAACACATCATCCAAGAGCTCAAAGATATTACACAGATCTACTATACAAAGCTAAGGAAACCAACAGAATAACCTATTGGGCTAATACCCACAAGAGATGGAAAGTTTCCTCAAAGTATCATTCAAGCCATGTTTAATGAGGTGATATGGTTTTAGGGATGTCCAGTCATAGTAACACCAAGGACAGGTGTTGTCTGTGGGTGTCTTTGTAGGAGGCGAGTTGTACCTGTCATGGATGCATTTTTTCCAAGACCTTTATTGCCTTCATTTTCTTTTATTGATTTTCTTTCTTTTTTACTTCAAGGTCTGACCAGAGGACACTGCCTTGGCTTTGTGGCTAGAGCTGACAACGTTACCCACTAGTATCTTTGCAGAAATGATAAGGCTGGCTCGTGATGAGACCCCCTTTCCTTTGGCCATGCAACCAAAGGTCGTTGCCCTAGCTTGGTGACTAGAAAGTGGCAATGTCATACTACTAAATACCTATGAACATAATGGGCCGGCTCATGATGAGACCTCCCATCCGCTTGGTTAGGTCTTGTTTTTATTTTATCATTTTTCTTAGGGTTCCTTAGTTTCTTATCGAGAGGCTTTTTATTGCCTTCTCGGGGATCCCCTGGGTGAAGCATCTCTAGGTTTTATTTCCTATGGATTTTATCTTTTACCAGATGCTTTTACCCCCTGGGCCTTTAATCCCTTCTTCCCACAAGACAAAGTGTAACCCTCAAAGGTCATCCTAATGGCCAGACTAGGGGAATGGGATGGATGAGCGGGGTATAAGATGTAAATATGATAAGATTGTGGGAGCGAACGATGGCTTTGCAAATACCCCTTGGTGGATAACCAAAACCCATGAATATCAACTTACTAAGTCACCCAATCAAGCACCCCAACAATGGTCAAGTGGATTAGTGTAATATCCAAGGAGTCATCAGAAATGAAAACAACCTAATGCATATATAAGAAGGTTATAACAATCAAATATGACACATACCATGATACCTCATACCAATTACCTCATGGAGCAAGAGTCCTCTCCGATGAAAGCCTAGGTCGGTGGTGATGGAAGCTGCTATTGCTGTCAGGAAAAATCTGGATGAGAAGAAGAAAGATGGGCCCTCTAGGGCCATGCTCAAGTCAATCCCACTCTCGGTACTCCATGTCTAGGACCATGTGGGCCTCTAGACAGGATCTCCTAGTTATCCCTAGATATCGTGGATAACATCTGGCTCCAACTCGGGGACATGTGCTTACTGTAGAGCGCATGAGAACCTCATCTATCTCTGGCATAAACCTGTATACCTGCTCACACTTGACAAGAAAGAATCAGCGAAAAAAGGTGGGGTGGTATTACCACCTCGCAAAATAATATGTGCATGTAAGGCAATCACAAATGCAAGTAAAAAGTAAAGGACTTACCTATACCTACTTGTTGGCTGCAGGTTGGTGTAATCAAACAACCAATGAAGCCAATCCAGTAACGCTCCTTGATACCTTCCTTTGTTCTTCATCATAAACCAAAACAGTGATACATCAAGCACAAAAATTTCATGAGTTAGAATATACATCATATCATCAGAAAAGTGAGAATCTAACTCATGGAGGCAGGTGGGAGGGACAAAATACTGCCAAGTCCATCTCTGAGAAAAGCACTCAATCCCATCCAAGAAAGGGTCATGAAATATACAAGGTTCATAAAACTAACTCGAATGGCCTGTAGACTGGTTACCTAGGACATCCTCATGCTCTAAGGTCAAGGAAGGAAACAACAAGGAAATAGAAGACGATTGGAAAACTATCAAGGGAAAATTGAAAAAATGAATGAATGTTGACATTTCGGATCCAAATCAAGATCCATCTTCAGGACAATGAGCCTGGGTTTAGATAATGAGAATATTTGTTTTTAAATACTGGAAATTGGCGTGAAAACTAAGTTTCGGCTAGGTTGTTTTGGTAAAAATTCTTTTTGATTTAATTAGGGTTTATGTTATTTGGTAAAAAATCCTTTTCTTTATTATTTAATTAGGGTTTTTGTTTGATTGTTTTAAAATTATTAAATTATTATTAATTCAAACATTAATAAACTTTGAATTAATAATAATTTAATAATTTCAAAGTTTATTAATGTTTGTTATATTGAATTAGGGTTTCAAAGTTTATTAATGTTTGTTATATTTATTAATTAGTTCATTAATAATTTCCAAGGTTTATTAATGTTTATTAATGTATAGTTTCAAATTTTATGTTTATCAAGGTTTATTGATGTTTATTAATTAGTTTATTAATAATCCCAAAGTTTATTAGTTTATTAATAATTTCAAATTTTATTAATTGTTTGTTATATTTATTAATTAGTTCTTAAGAATTAATTGTGAATCAGAGGGAGCCAATTTTCACTTAATTCTAACACATTATCTCTGTTCAGGTTGCTAGGGTGTTTACGGATTTCAATTGCTTCTCTAACACGACGTTTGAAGAAGTGATTTTCTTTGGTGAGGATTTTGGTGTCTTCTAAGCAAATATGATGTCTTGTTTTAAGGGAGTGTTCAGCTAGGGTGGAGGTGCGGATGCATTCGTTCTTAATGTCAGCTCCATGTTCTTTTATCCTAATCTGGAAGGAACGACCAGTTTCACCGATGTAGCATTTTCCACATGAGCACTCTATTTTGTAGATTCCTTTACCTTTGCGGGGGTCGATTTTGTCTTTTACGGATC
>ML777387.1:726379-739832 GCA_009831015.1 Picea engelmannii | reverse complement strand
TATAAAAAAAAGTTGTGTATATACATACATACATACATACATACATACATACATACATACATACATACATACATACATACATATATATATATATATATATATATATATATATATATATATATCAATTCTGCCCAGGAATTTCTAAACAGATTTATAAATAACCATATATGAATAAAAATGTATAAAATATATGTGTTTATAACTACATATATATATATTGGGCTGATTACCATCGAACCAAATCTCAAGCATACAGTCGAGGGATATACCATCCAAAGCCATATCACATTCCAAGACGCAAGCCCAATACCATTTTTCATGTCTCCTCACCTTCTCCATAGAACAAGCCAAAGATTATCATGTGCATCGGTCATTTGCAGCCTCCATCAAAATATCCATCTGAAAGCCTCACATAAGTGCCTTTAGATAACCCTAACTCTGCAAATCCCTCATTTTTCTCTGATTCCCCCTCGTCACCTCTGACGAAAAGACCTCGAGTTGGAATCGATTCTACCTGCAATGAAACCCTTGATTGTGACCCCAAAAGATCGATGGGTGAGAGATTGAGGGTTACTAGCCTATGGATGATGCCTGGTATGAAATTCACGTAATGTCTTACGATAAGAGAAAAAAAAATAAGCATGTTGTGATGTATAATGATGGTGAGGTAGAATGATTATTGCTTGCGCAGGAGAAAATTGAATGGATAGAGAATGAGTACAAAATAAATGCACCACCCCATCGTTTTTGGCGACTGAAGAAATTGAGCGAGAAGAATTCTCCATATGTCGAGGATTTGAATTCTGGAGAGAAAATGGTAAATTCTTATGAAGAAAATCGATGGAAACTCTCCTAGTAATCGATTAAAATTAGGCATCCCTGACAACAAAATTAAAGGGGAAGTGAAACCCATTTCTCCCACGGCCTATAAGCCTCTTGGCTCAATGCAGGAGAATACAAATGGTAGAAAACCTCAGAGGCAGGATGATGACAAAAACATCTGTGAAAATTTGAAGTCTTTGCAAGACTCGGTAAGTGGAAGTGGGATGCCAATCACTCTGACTGGAGAAGTTGCACAGCGGTTTGGATGTCACATGACAGACAATATAATACACACAGGCCCAACCCTGAGAAAAAAACATAATGAGTGGGGACTCATGGGTTATGAACCCATGACTGGTAGCCAAGCTAGTGCCTAGAGGAATGCTCTAGTAGGCCTTATTTACGCATAGCTCAGCGCCAAAGTCTTGAAGGAGGCTGTCCATGGCGGTCGACCATGTAGCCAGGGGCCTCCAAAGAGGAAAACTAGTCGGCAAATGAGAGTTTAGGTTTTATATAAGGAGAGTGGGAGGAAGCGAGGGCGCGGCACGTGGGCTTCATGCGTGCCTACACTTCATTTTTTTTATTATAATTTTTATTATTTTTTATTATTTAATTGTATTTTGATTATTTTATTTCATATTTATTTTTTGTTTGCTATTTAATTATTCTTTTAAATTATTATTATATTTAAATTTTAATTGTTTAAATTAGTTAAATTTTAATCATTTAATAATAATAATAATAATAATAAGTTATATATTTAAATTTAGGTTTAAGCATATATAAATTTATGTTTTAATTATAAATTAATGTGATTAATCAAAAGTGGTTAATCAATTGAAATAATTAAAATTAAATTAGTGATTAATTATGTACTTAATGAATTAATCACTAACAATAATAACATTAATTTTCGGGATTAAATTGAATGTGTTGATTAAGACGATTGAAACTTAGGTCAAAGTTTAGTCTACATTTTAATGTTCTTGATAATTAATCAACTTTAGGTTGAAAATGACATTGATTAGTTTTAAATGAAAAGTTTAAGGACTAAGACTAGGATAAGATGGAGGGGGCTTCATTCGTACTGGGAAGGTAAGTTAGAGGAATAGGTGAGTGTGGTACAGTGCTAGCGTAGCTACCAGGCGAGAGGGTCAATAGTTTTCTTAGGCAAAGACATCGAGCTTAGACGCTTTAACCCTAATGATGCAGCCGCACCCTCACTAGCACGTTCGCTTCCTCAAGACCTTCTTTCTCCTCGGCCCGAAGAACTCCAAGGCTCTTCTATTTCCCTATCGAGAAATATACACCCACAAATTCTCCTCTTCTGCGCGATTCCCCCTCCCTTGAATTATCAAAGGATCAGAACTCGCGACTTCGCAAGTTCTCTATTGATAGCCAGGCTCTCAAACCTCCGAGACCCAATGGCCTTCGTCAACGCTGACTTTCTCTCACCTTATAGGGACTTCTGCCCTTATTGTAGTTTCGCCACTCTTGATATCAAACACTTTGATATGCCGACTACCGATACCCGATGCACCGAATCTCCGATGCGCATGTGGGAATTGACTTCTCCACACCCGTCACTTCGATCAGGATTTTGGAGTTCACGGGATCGCAAATCCTAATGTCAAAGGACTCGGGACTTACCTTTTCCCGATCCCTGATATTATGCCATCTGTCCTCCACTATCTTTTTCTATGGTCCACACGATTCTCCCGTCGGGATGTTGTGGATCGCGACTCCAATGAGAGAGAGTTTCTTACCTTTGGAAAACCTGATTCTCCGAACCCCGAATCTTTGGGATCTCCCGACATGCATCCTCACTGATGGATGGTTTTGGGCTTATCGGGATATCATGGATCGCAATATCGTGACTCTCGCTGCAACAGCTTGGGACTTCGACTCGCGAATCACCGACATGCGATACCATGTGTGAATATGACGCTCTCGTGGCCTGGATCAATCGGTTACGCTCCTCCTGATTTTCAAAACCTCGGACGTTCTTGCCATAACCTCCTTGCAGCTCTGCAAGATCCAACGATCCTTGAGACTTCGCGAAATCTCCTTAGAGGATTTTTTCCGTCCATTCTCCTTTGTTTGAATCTGCAAAATGAAGAAGTATCTCTCCACGAGACTCGCTCACCTGCTCGCCAACCTACGACGCTTCCCTCAATCTTTCAATGGCATCTTCCCTGCGCTTATCCTTCAGTGATTTCGAAGGCCTACTCCTCCTGAGCTTGTTCTTGACTCCTTGAGTCCTTCAGAGAACCTTTTGTTCGCACTCCTTATGGAAAACCTTCAACAACGATCTAAGTGTTGAAGTCACTCGACTCTGCGCACTCCTGCAGCAGGAGTCTTCAGATACTTTACTTAGAATCGCAACTCTGAGACTTAGCTTGGCCTGCGCACTCCTTGCACGACACTGTGTCTATGTGCACCTTCTGGATGAATGAGAACAAAAGCTAACTCTAATTGAACCCTTCTATCATCGCACTCCTTGTGGAAAATTCAACTGCACTCCTTCTAGGAATCCTCTGGTTCAACTAGAGAAACAATTGAAACTCATTCTATATCCTTCTCAGACTTTAATTCAACCATGAAATCACATACACAGCACATAAAAGAAAATGTATGATAGGAAGTAAACATTCATGAGCATAACATCTATACACAGAGAAACAACACATAACCATGAAATTGAATAAAAAATTTCTTCTATTAATTCAATATCTGTACATGGGTGTTCTTCATACAACTCTCTGCATGCTCTTCTACTCCTCTTGCTCCTGAATTGATAATACAATGATACAATGAGGGTTTCTATATCCATTTTCCCTCTTAGACTCTAAAACTATCAAATCTAGAATTGATTTCCTATCTACCAGCATTAACTATTTTAAATGTCGACTATCTACTAAAGGACGAGAGCTATCCGCTCAAGGTCCATTACAATATACAAGTGCGCCTCTTCTTAAATGACTCATTTAAGATCACACAACAATTTCCAAGGCAATTTTCAAAATTTGCGTTGTCTTATCCAGCTGTCCTCTGCTTCCGCTCTGGCTCGCTTGATGTGTTGGCGATGCTCGTGCATCATACTCCTCAGCTTGAAAACTTTCATGGGCTCCTATCCATGAGCTCCTTCATGGTCTGCCCATGCTTTTGTATTACTTCTTTGCTCTCCCAGCTAGCATCTTCAACTGGATGGTTCTTCCACTTGACCAGATACTCAAAGTATTATTTTCTCCTGGTCTTCTTGCTTACTCTCTTGTCCAGTATGCATTCCATCTGCGGCTTCTCTGCAACTGGTAGTTGTTTCACCCATTGGATCACTCATCCCTCGGCTCCAATTTATGCTTCTCCAGCCTTGTATGGGTATAAATTTGAGATGTTGAATATCAGAGATATTCCGATGCCATCCGACAACTCGATCTCATAAGCATTTTCCCCGAATTTTCTCAAGACCTTGCATGGCCCGATTTTCTTCATCTTCATCTCATTGTATGTTCCCCTTGGGAATCTTTCCTTCCTCAAATGTTCCAGAACTAGATCACCAAATTCAAACTGAAGTTTTCTCTGATGTTGATCTGCTCTGTGCTTATATTCCTGACTTGAATCTATCAGTCGCTGCTTCACCCTGCTGTGAAGTTCTCTCATCGCCTCAACGAATTCTTTTGCACTAGCACTACTAGTAGCAGTCCGTTCTGAATCCCTCAGTTCAGAAACTCCTCTCGGTTGCATGCCATACAAAATCTAAAATGAACTTTTCCCTGTACTTCAATTCATTGATTTGTTGTATGCAAACTCTTCCTGTGGTAATATCTGGTCCCAACTGTTGTGGTGTTCTATCACCAAGCTTCTCAGCAAGTCTCCCTGACTTTTGTTGACCACTTTCGTTTGTCCATCCGTATAAGGATGATAAGAAGAACTAAACCCCAAGTTAGTTCCTAGCTTCTTCCATAAGGTCCTCCAAAAATGTCCTATGAATTTTGTGTCTCTGTTCGAAACTATGCTTTTCGGTAATCCTCGAAGTCGAATGACCTCCTTGAAAAATAGATTTGCGATATTAGTCGCATCACTAGTTTTCTGGCATGGAATAAAATGTGCCATCTTTGAAAACCTATCAACTACCACAAAGATTTAATCAACACCTCTTTGTGTCCTCGACAACCCCAATACAAACTCTATGCTAATTGCCTCCCATGGCCTCTCTGGTATGGGCAATGGATGATAAAAACCTGCATTCTGCTTTCTCCCTTTTGAATGGTTGCAAATCCTGCACTTGTCAACAAATCGCTTGACATCTTCTCGTATGCCTGGCCAAAAGGATTATTCGCTCAGCTTCGCGAATGTTTTGTCATGGCCAAAATGTCCTGCTAATCCACCATTGTGCTTCTCCTTTAACAGGTTCTCCCTCATGGAGAATTTTGGAATACACAGTTGATTTTTTCTTAACAACAATCCCTCTTGGATCATGTAGTCTATCGAAGGAATCCTATCTCTGAGAAATAGATTCTCAGTTGCTTCATACGCCTCTACAAAATCTGCATCTCATGCGTACATGTCCCTGAGATTTTCAAAACCCAATGTTTTGATTTGGAACTCCTGCAACAACAAACACTTTCTACTCAAAGCATCAGCCACTTTTTTAGTAGTACCCGAAATATGTTTAATCACAAACGTGAAATTCTGCATATACTCTACCCATTTTGCATGTTTTTGATTCAACTTCTCTTGTTGAGTGTCAGCAGGAATGAAGGCCAACATAGTCAACTATGTGGCCAGATGTCTTGAGTGTCAGCAGGTAAAGGCTGGACACAGACACCCAACAGGATTACTTCAACCACATGCCATTCCGGAATTAAAATGGGAGGCTATTTTGATGGATTTTATTGTTAGATTTCCATTGATGACAAGGAGACATGACTCGATTTTTGTAGTAGTAGACACTCTGACGAAGAGTTCTCACTTTATTCTTATGCATACGATGTATCAAACACCTGACATAGCTAGAGTTTTCATCAGTGAGATTGCCAGGCTGCATGGCGTGCCTAAGAGGATTATATCCGATCGAGGATCGGTGTTTACTGGATGATTTTGGACGAGTTTCCAAGAGGCCTTGGCAACCCAATTTAACTTTAGTACTGTGTATCACCCAGAGACTGACAGACAGACCAAACGAATGAACCAAACCTTGGAAGACATGTTTCACATGTACGTGATGGACCAACAAAAGCATTGGGAGGAATTCTTGCCACTAGTAGAGTTCACTTATAACAACAGTTACCAGAGCACCATTAAAATGGCGCCTTTCACGTTTCTTTACGTGCAACCGTGTCGAACGCCCTTGAGTTGTGATCGGCTTGAGGATAGAGTCCTAGTGGGACTATAAGTGATTCAAGAAATGGAAGAGCAAATGCAAACCATAAGACAAAGGATTAAAAAAGCGCAGGATCGACAGAAGAGTTATGTCGATGCGCACTAAGTCGACCGTAGTTACGAGGTCGACGATCGAGTCTTCTTGTGGGTTAAACCGCATAAGAGTTTGATTTAGTTTGGGAAGGGAGCTAAAATATCTCCTAGGTTCTTGGGACCTTTCGAGATTGTGGAGAGAAAGGGGCCCATGGCCTATCGACTAGCCTTGCCTGATTCTTTCAGGCATATGCACGATGTTTTTCATGTATCTGTTTTGAGACATTATATTAGTGATCCTACACATGTGATTGATCTGAGTTCCTTGCAGGTATCGGACAAGGGAGTGCTCATGGATGAGCCGTTCTGCATCTTATATCATTGCATTCGACAGTTACGTCTTCCAATGGTAAATCAGGTCAAGGTCTAGTGGGACGATTATAGTCCACACTCGACAACCTGGGAGGACGCATATGATATGCGCCAGCAGTTTCCATTTTTGTTTGATAGATAGACTTATGATTCTCTGATACACTTATTTCGGCACTTATACTATGAAACTTTGGGACGAAGTTTAGACCAAGAGTGGGTGTATGTAACATCCTGCTTTGGTGCACTGAGAAAACTTATTCTTTGAGGACACTTTCTCACAAGTGATCTGGACTATTATGATATTAAAACATTTGTCCTTGATTATGATGCGTTATGATAGATGACATGATGTTTTACTGCATTGACATAGACATGTTCTATTGACTCGGTTTTACTAAGTGTGCAGGGTTTTGGACCTTGAGGATGCAGAGGCATCAACGAAACCCCTTGGACTCGAGATCAGGTCAGGGAGTGTGCTATTGGAGTTTGATGGTTTTACTGCGATTTTACTACGTTTGATTACATGATATGATGTGGACATATTCTGACATGATTGTTGATGATCCCGGCTGACAATAGCTTGCCGACCAGACTCACATATGGAGTAAAGGGGCCACACACACGACTACCAGAGAGGTTGAGGGAGAAGGGTGGACAAAAGACTTGTCACAACCTACAACACTCCTTCCATGGCTCGAACTGTAGGTTAATGATTACCTAGTTCGAGAGGAACCACGATGCCATGAGGGAAGACTATGATAGTCACTCGCGATGATTCTAAAGGGTGCCCAATAAGGCAGGGGCCTTATTCCATAGAATCCCTTAATCTCCCACAAGTTCACCTGGTGGAGTGTTGACTCCATGGGTTATTGATGTCTACCAATCATTCAAGAGGTGAGTGACACCCTTGGAGCACATGGTGCGTCCTGAAGGGCATGTTGCGCAAAAGAAACACTAGAGGCGAGTGGCACCCTTGGAGCACATAGTGCATCCTGAAGGGCATGTCGTGTTGATGATGTTAAAGGAACGAACCTATATGGCCTAAGACTAATATCTCATTAAGAAATTAAAAAAAAACAACTTCCCTAACTAAAATGTTGCCTAGTTCAGAATCTAAGTCCTAAGTCTAAAACTTTGCTAGGGGTAAAATTTTGTCTACCCTGAAGAAAAATACCTTATAAAAATAAAATAATAAATTTGAAACAAAAAACCACTTAAGTAATAGTTGTGGAATTCATAAATTTTTGGGTTGAATGAAGATAGTAAGAACTTAATTAAAATCGGTGGATATCAAAGGTAAAGAAAAAATAAATTATTTAACTTGTGAAAGTGTAAAAAGATATTAAATTAATAATAAAAGGAAAAGAGTAAATAGCACAACTGCCATTTTGGCTCTAATAAAAAGGGGAAAGAAGGGAATAATAAAAATTAGGAAACTAAGGAATGGGGGAAACATAATAAGGGAAAGAGAGGAACTTATAGTAAAAAGAGAGGTCAACATAGTAAAGAATCTACAATTAAGAACCTTCTAATTTGAACTAAATTAGCAACTTCATTTTAGGGAAAGTATTTAAACCTGTAAGGAAATCTAGGAACACCTAGCAGTAAATTTAGGAGAAACTCTAGGTGGGTGAGGGAAATGAGACCATTATTAATTTAAAGAAAATAATTATTGGAGGAAAGTGGGGGATGGATGACACTTGTGCGAAGGAGAATTTATGGAAGATTTTTATTAAAACTTAAAATTTAATGAAAAAAAAAAAAGTTTGGAAGTTCTAAAATTCTATAAAATAGAGAGAAGAGAAGGAAGAAGGGGATTGGTTGTTAGAGTAATGTTACGCTGCCAAATTTGTGAGTTGATTGATTACTTGTGAGGAGTTGGGATTTCCCAGCTCAGATAGGAGTGGTAGCTCGACCTTGCGAGGTGAGCTGGGAGCTAGACGTACCATATGGATAGTGTGTGGCCCCTTTGCGTCTCGGGGGGCTAAGGGGGAAGCAGAGTACCCCTAGAGTTGGCTGGGAGGTACCGGTGAGGTCTCGGTGATCGGTAAGTGGAAGCGGCATGGAGCTCAAGTGTGGGATAGCGTCTTCGGGTTATTCGTCGTCGGTCATAGGTACGCAAGTGCATTTGTTTGGTTAAGAATAAAAGAAAAATTGTTTAAAGTTGTATATGAATCCTTATAATGATGATTGATGTGTTGAATTTTGGATCATCCCATTTCCTTGTTGTTGTTTTCTGTGCCTAGACTGTTATAACCCTACAATCCTTTCGATGAGTTATCCTTGGCTCTGGCATTCTCTTACTATTGGTTGCAATTTCTTATTGGTGTTCTTTAGGTGTTTATAAATGACTGTGGGTGTTTATATCTGACTGTGGGCATTTTTAAATATGGTTATGGGCATTTTGTAATAATGTGGGCGTTTAGATATTACTGTGGGCATTTTGTATTGTTGTAGGCGTTTATAAATTATGGTGGGCATTTTTATATATGACTGTGGGTGTTTTGTTTTAATGTGGGCATTTATATATGACTGTGGGCATTTATATTTGACTGGGGGAATTTTTAAATATGGCTATGGGAATTTTGTTTTAATGTGGGAATTTATATATGACTGTGGGCATTTATATATCACTGGGGGCGTTTTTAAATCTGAATTCGTTCTGGCAATGGGTGTATAAGCATTTTTGTTTTGTAAAATTTAGTTCTTAGAATTCGTTCCGGCAATAGGTGTATTGGAATTTTCGTTTTTGGTAAAATTAGTTCAGAGAATTCATTTTGCAATGGGTGTATTGGCATTTTCGTTTTGTAAAATTAGTTCTAAGAATTCATTCTGGCAATGAGTGTATTGGCATTCCATTTTTGTAAAATTAGTTTTCAGAATTCGTCCTGGCAATGAGTGTATTGGCATTCCGTTTTTGTAAAATTTAGTTATGAGAATTTGTTCTGGCAATGAGTGTATTGGCATTTTCGCTTTGTAAAATTTGTTCTGAGAATTCGTTATGGCAATGAGTGTATTGGCATTTGCCTTTTTGTAAAATCTAGTTCTGAGAATTCGTTCTGGCAATGAGTGTATTGGCATTTTCATTTTGTAAAATTAGTTCTGAGAATTTGTTCTGACAATGAGTGTATTGACATTCCATTTTTGTAAAATTTAGTTCTGAGAATTCGTTCTGGTAATGCTTGTATTGGCATTTTCATTTTTTTTAATTTGTTCTGAGAATTCGTTCTGGCAATGCGTGTATTGGCATTTCCGTTTTGTAAAATTTAGTTCTGAGAATGCGTTCTGGCAATGAGTGTATTGGCATTTCCATTTTTGTAAAATTAGTTCAGAGAATTCATTCTGCAATGGGTGTCTGGCATTTTCATTTTGTATTGTTCTGAAAATTCGTCTCTGGCAACCTCCGTCCCTGGCAAACAAAGTTCTCCCTCCTTAAACTGTCATTGATTTCTGGATTGTTTCATAACATATGCACAATGATTTATCTAATTTCTCGATTGTCTCTTAATTATAGGCACAACATTTCATCCTTATTTTCTGGATTGTTTCTAATTGTATGCACTGGTGTACCCGCAAGGATTTTAAATAACTTTTACTTTATGGTGACACCATTTTCTTTTGATTATACATTAACAATGTTTCAACTCCTTCATATAGGGTAAATTCCTAGCTTTATATTTTGGGTAACGGTGACAACTATCCTTTGTTAATCTTGTTGCTTCCTTTTCCCTTTATCCCTTTTGGATATTTACAGGTGTAGTAAAACTTTTATCCCTTGCCTCAGCTCTCAATTATTTATTAATACCAAAGATAGGCTGATAAGATATCCACTGTCTCATTGTTTTCACCCTTTTTCTCTATAAATTTTATTTGGATAGATCTTAATATCGTTATTCCACCTTTATCTTTTGTTTTAACTTTTAATTTATTCTAGCATGTTATATGGGGCATCAAAAATGCACATGATCTATCAAGTGTAGAGTTTCATTATTATTGGATGAAGGGTATGAATATTGTAGAACCTTTTTAGATATCTTTGCAAGATTATGAAATGGTTTAAGATTTTAAAAATGATTATTATAATTAGATTGATGAAGTGTTTCCTTTAATAATAATAATAATAATAACAATTATTAATATCATTGTTACTATTATCCTTACCAGTGGGATGAGGAATTTGTGTGTAAAGGTTGTTAAGATATACACGATTTAATTCCTCGGACATTGTTGTATATATTCCCCATGATTATTGGTTAGTGATTTAAATTAGATTTTTTATAACAACAATAACATTTTAAGGTAAATTGATTTAGATGGAACTATGATGACTCTTGAAAAATTAAAATTCACAAAGGAAATTATTTCAAGGTGGATTTAGATTGTACCTTATGATATTATGCACTTTAGACATGCATTGCAGGGCTCGTAGTGGAGGTTGGAATAAGTTGTGTTAATTTCCTTACTGGCATTATTAATTATCATTGTCTTGTAATTTGATTGTTTTTCTTGCAAAGTTATTGTAACTTAAAATGAAATGGTGTTGTCATTTTATGGCAATCATATTGTAGTTTTATTGTTACGGATAACACATAAGATGTAAGGTGATTGTTATTTTTGAAAAGTTAATGTGATATAAATGTAATGTGTTTATTATTTCATGGCAACGTTATTGTAATTTTTATTGTTATTGATAAACATATATGGCATAATGTCCTTGAATTAAGTACAATAAATTATTTTGAGTTAGTAAATGAGGGTTGTTGTTCATTTAAATAATGTTGTACTTGGTTGGTAAACCTTCCGTGTACTTGGTCTGCTTTTGTCAGGCGGGATCTAGACACCTCCATGTTCCTTAGAACATTCGCCAACCCTGAGACCTTAAATGGTTAAAATCGATGGGAACCTGGGCGTAAGCGTTGCTTATGTGCCTTGGAGGTCCTAACCATTGCAGGGTAGGACGGGCGGGTAGTCAGTCTTACTTATTGTCGATTGATCGTCGTTAAATGCATGCAGTTACTTGTTGTGCATCTTATGTCGTCTTTTTGTGTTCATCGTGGTTTGTGTCTTGTTCATCGTCGGGTGGCGATGTAGAGTTGAATGTGTTTGTTTCCTTTGTACATGCCCGCACACACTTTTAAAAGAAAAAAGAATAAAAAATTACACTTGTGATATGAGGTTTGTTGTTGTAATAAGGAGGAACGTTACAAGACTGAGGAAGAACCCATATTAGGAAAGGATGTGTCCATTCAGGATGATTCATAAATGTATGTTCTTGATTTTTATAAAATTTTTGTTTTGTCAAATTTATAGTTTAGCCTTTCCTCAATTATTTTGAATTATATAGAATCCCTAGATAAGTTTTTCATTGTCTTAAATAGTGTACATTCAAACTTATTTAAGGTTATATCGTAATGAAGACCTAATTTTGAACTTGAATATGTTTGAATATTTGGGAACAAATTCTATCCCACATCAAAAAAGAGAAAGTTTCTAAATTTTTCTCGATTGCATTACTTGTTTTTTTGTCCAAGAATGACATAGTATTATATGAGAACATCTATTCCACTGAAGAAAGAGAAGATAAGTATATTTCATAAGAATCGTTTTTAAAATGGAGATTTATGAACTTGTTTAGATAATAAGTAGTTTTTTAGAAGAATTGTTTAATATGGAGATTTATGAGTCCTTTAGTTTGAAAGGATATCGTGGAATTTGATTATATGATGACTGCAGAAGAAGAAGAGAAGTGTTTAACTATTGAGGATATTAGTATTTTATTACTATGTAAATATGATCAAATAACAACATCTGGGATGAGAATTACATCTAAGGATTTGAGACTTTATCCACAAGGAGAATTTCCTGAAGGATTTTGGACTTTATCCACAAGAAGATAAGTATTTCTTTGGAAAAATAACTTAATACATGGAGATTTGTGAATTATCTTCATACACAGTTTTATATTTATTTTCAGATTATTATTTAACTCTAACTCACAATATTTTTTATCAAGAACACAATAACATGACTTGGGATGAGAATTCCACCTGAAGGATTTGTGACCTTATCCACAAGGAGAATTGTACCTCAAGGATTTGGGCCCTTATCCACAAGGATAATTTCACCTCAAGGATTTGAGACGTTATCCACAAGGAGATAAGTATTTCAATGGAAGAATGTTTAATATGGAGATTTGTGAACATTCTTCATACATAGTTCTATATTTATTTTTAGATTATTATATAACTCTAATTCATTTTTTTTTACCAAAAACTTCATTTTTCTTTTTAATTTTTTTTAAGATTTTAGATAAGATTTACAAATTGTTTAAATCATGTACACTTAATTGGAGAGTAACTAGATCTTAAATTTGTTTAACTTTGGTTGGTTATGTTATTATTACTTATTATTTATTTAATATTTAGTTACAGTATATATGCTAATATGTGTTATTTGTTTTTTTATTATGTTTTTTTATTTTTACAGATGTCTAAATTATATTTGGTGGAAAATATGTTTACACTATATTTTGTGGGAAAAAGTATGTTGGAAGATGACAGTTAACTGTTTTGGTATGTATGCCAATTTTATTTTAATTATAATATTTGAATTGTGTATTATTTCGTATGTTTGAATTGTAAATTTTTTATTTTTGAAATCTGTTTTTTGCAGGTTTGAATTTCTTGTATGAAGTGATCTATCTTAAAGCGATGGCTTAGAGTCTAGAATTTTTGAGTTAAATGTCTTTGTTTTTGTTATCATCCTAAAATGGATGTGGAACTTATGTATTTTACACTGTTACTATTCAGACTTTGATTATATATATATATATATATATATATAT